>JADDMT010000091.1:0-80850 GCA_021401465.1 Teratosphaeria epicoccoides | reverse complement strand
AGGTGTCTCCCTTAAACGGCTTCAGGTTACGTGCGTTACGACTACCTCCTAGTTAGCCTACTATGGCCCTGAATTTAGGCACTAGACTCGCGGGTACACGCGGAGGGTCTGCGCCTGCTAGTAAGTTGTCTTCGCGGGTCCCTAGCGTGAAATCTCGCTAGATTTCTTTGTCTGCTAGTTTATTAGTACTACTTATAGCGACGTCTTTGTCGTCCTCGCTGTTGTCGCTACTAGAAGCGGTACGGCTCTAGCTCTAGTTCGCAAGGCGGTTCGCGACCTAATTAACAATCATAGCTACAAGGGCTAGGTCGATAGTTAGGGTTAGCTACGGTCCTTATGTAGGGGGTCTATTACCTTGTCCGCTACGTAATTAGCCTCTAGCGTAGTGCCGCACCGCTCCTAGTAGCGACAACAGCGAGGACGACAAAGACGTCACTATAAGTAGTACTAATAAACTAGCGGACGAAGAAATCTAGCGAGATTTCACGCTAGGGACCTAAGAAGACAACTTACTAGTAGGCGTAGACTCTCTGCGTGTGCCCGCGAGTCTAGTGCCTGAATTCGGGGCTATAGTAGGCTAACTAGGAGGTAGTCGTAACGCATGTAACCTAAAGCCGTTTAAGGGAGACACCTTAAAGGAGGCTCGAACTTTCTTACAAGCGTGTAAGGCAGTTTTCGTGCTTAACTTACGTGGATATTCTACAGAGGGCGAACGAGTCGCCTTTAGTGTAATGTGGCTCGAAGAGGATAAGGAACCTCGCAACAATTAGCATGAGCGGTATAACCTTATGCAGGTCTACAACAGAACATATACATAGGCGGACTTTCGCTAGTTCTATGTTAACTAGGTCGAGGATCTAGGGAATCGCGCCCTTACTATGTCTGTCGAGTACGAGAAGGCCAAGCAGGGGAAGGGACAAATAACCTCTAGCTTTGCAACCTATCTCGCCATGCTCGAGGGATAGATGCTACCCTATACTAAGACATAACGCATGTAGCACTTACTTGTCAAACTTGATGACAATCTTCGGAACATAATCATGACTTTTCATGAACTTCTAACGACTCGGCAAGACCTCGTGTCCCTTGCGACACGTATGGAAATCACCTTGAAGCGAAATGGAAAATCGGGCAGTAAGGACAATAAGTGTCTAAGCCCTAAGGACCTACCGAAGGGCCGCTATTACAAGCGCCCTAGGGGCTACGTCTAACGCGGTAGTTCATTCTAGAGGAGCAAGCCCTCCGAGCTAAAAGACAGTAGCGAGAAGCCTCCGAGTAGCTGCTACATCTGTAGAGCGAGGGACTACTAGGCGGCTTACTATCCTAAACGAAGTAATAGGAAGAAGGTAAGCAAGGTGTCCGAAACCTCCCTAGAGAGGAGGCGAAAGAAGGACAAGCCTAAGACAACCGAATGGCTACCGCGGGTATCTAAGCTGTCTGTTACTAATAGTGTAGACTCGTGGCCTACCTAGCGCCTATCTAGTACAGTCCGAGTTAACGGCTCGCTCGAGCTAGTAGACTATATGTTAGATGACCTTGCGGAGGTTAAGGTGATACCCTAGAGGGTAATCGTACAGCTCGGTTTGAAGCCGATCCTAGGAGCCCTGCTGCCTACCATGAAGTCCTTTTAGGGCGAAGGCGTAGCGGCTCGAGGCGCGTATAACATGCGCCTCTAACTCGCGGACTCCTTAGGAGAAGTACGCGAGACTAACGAAGTCTTCTACGCTAAAGACATTCCTAATGAGGAGCTCCTGCTCGGCCGCCCTTAGCGCCACAAGCAGGGAGTCGTTGTTAATAGAGCTACTAACAACTAGTTCTACAGCTCTATAGGCGAAGTTCCTATAGTACAGATACGTGACGTACGTAGCTTCTACAGGGACATAAAGAAGGTCTAATGCGTTTATGCGGTCCGCATACGGAACGTCAAGGAGGACGTTACCCTTCTGCCTAAGTTAGAGGAATACGCCGATATTTTCGACGCAGAGGCTACGGCCTATACCCGGGCCCTAGACGCGGAACATGCGATTAACCTTAAGGAGGGCTACAACCCTCCGTATCGACCTCTATACCCTATGTCGGAATCGTAGCTCGAAACACTTCGAGACTATCTCTACAAGGCGCAAAGGAACGCGTGGATCCGACGAAGCGACAGCGAGGCTAGAGCGCTAGTTATGTTTGTCCTGAAGAAGGACAACACGCTCCGCCTATGCGTTAACTATAGGGGCCTTAACGCGGTAACCTAGAAGAACCGCTGCCCCCTACTACTTATTAGCGAGACGCTTGACCGCCTTAGTCGCGCCGCCATCTTCTTGTCTATCGACTTGAAGGACGCCTACTACCAGATACTAATCCGAAAGGGCGACGAGTAGAAGACTATATTCCGAACGTAGTATAGACACTTCGAGTATATAGTGATGCCATTTAGCTTGACTAACGTACTAGCAACGTTCTAAGCGTATATTAACCGGGCCCTAGCCGGCCTCGTTAACACCTGCTACGTAGTATATTTAGATGATATACTAGTCTATTCCGACTCGAAGGAGGAGCATATTTAGCATCTAAGTATAGTGCTCGAATAGCTCCGCAAGTTCGCTCTATACGCGAACCTAAAGAAGTGCTCATTCCTGACAGATAGGATTAAGTTTCTCGGATACATCGTCTCTACAGAAGGAGTCATCATGGATGACTAAAGGGTGTCTGTAATTACGGAGTAGCTGTAGCTAACTACCCTCTAAGAAGTGCAGGTGTTCCTAGGATTTACTAACTTCTATCGCAGATTCATACGATCTTACTTGAAGATCGTGGCTCCCCTCATGGCTCTCGCAAAGGGCGCGGTTCGAGGAAAAAAGCCAGGGAAAGTGCCTTAGGAGGAGGCTTAGAGCAAGGCCTTCTCTAAACTCAAAGTAGCTTTTTAAACTACGCCTATACTTCGGCACTTTGACCCTGCTGCGAAGATCCGGATAGAGACCGATGCTTCAAAATTCGTAATAGCCGCAATTATATCGCAGCTCTAGTCGCATAAAGGCAGTGCGTAATAGTACCTAATTACCTTCTAGTCGCGGAAGATGCAGGGCGCTAAGCTTAACTATGAGACTTATGACTAAGAACTTTTAGCTATTATTAACGGCTTCAAGGAGTACCGACACTACCTCGAAGGCGTAGCGCACCCTATTAAGGTGCTTACTAACTATAACAACCTTCGCGGCTTCATAGGCGTAAAGTAGCTAAGTAGTTAGCAAGCAAGGTAGGCGACTTTCCTCGCTAGCTTTGACTTCGTTATCTAGCATCGTTCTAGAAAGACGAATCCGGCTAACAGTCCTTCGCGACGACTAGACTACGACACTAGGGAAGAGGGTAACTAATAGCTTCTCCCTACACTGTAAACAAAGCTTGTAGTTTAGGGCGGCGATCTGTCGTTAGCTCCTCTTATAGGTCGACTGCAGGTCTAATGGGGCCTCACGGCCTCCGCTAGTAACGAACCCCCCTATCTAGCAGCTATAGCGACCGTGTCTAGCTCGATCCGTGCGGTAGTTAACTAGCTTACATGTAGTAAGCATGCAATGTCTAAAGAACCCTTTAAAGAAGTCTCAAGACTTATTCAGTGGTTGTAAGAGCGAGAACTAGAGTTAATTAATGAGGGTGTAGCTCTCTAGGACACTGCAGGTAGTCCGAAGTACTAGACCAAGTCAGGCGACTTGTAGTACTTTGACAATAGGCTCTACGTACCCGCTAACCGCGTACTCTGTTCGTAGCTCCTCCGTATTCATCATGACAATAAACTCGCGGGCCATTTTGGCGTAGAGAAGACGAACGTACTTCTTAGACGCAAATACTAGTAGCCTACGCTAGAACAGGATGTCTCTGACTATGTCAAATCCTGCTAGACGTGCCAGATTAGCAAATCTTGGCGCTATTGCCCCTACAGCAATGCTTAGGCACTCCTACTACTAGAGAGACTATGGCAAGACTTAACTATAGATTTCATTACCGATTTGCCGCTAGCAAAGTAGAAAGGCGATGTAGTTAATGCTGTCCTTGTAGTAGTCGACTAATACTTAAAGATAAATGTCTTCATCCTATGTACGAAAAGGTACACAAGCGGCGAGCTTGCGCAGCTACTTCGCGACGAAGTCATATAGCGCTTTAGTGTCCCCTAAAGTATCCTATCAGATCGAGGTTCTGTCTTCACTAGTGAATACTAGCAAGAATTTGTGTTTAAGGCGCGTGTTAAGTACCGCCTAAGTACAGCATTCTATCTACAGACTAATAGTCAGACTAAACGTATGAACTAGACTCTTAAGTAGTACCTTCGGTGCTACTACGCTAAGAACTAGGATGCCTAGGCTGACGCAATTCCTATGGCGGAATTTGCAGTCAATAACAGCATGCATGCTACTATGCGTATGTCGCCATTTCAGATTCTTTATGGCTTTGATCCGGAAATACACCTAGAACCGCCTTAGGACGAGTCTTCTGAGGAGAGGGTGCTAGCCGCTACGGAATTAGCGCGGCGTATGCGCGAGGTACATTCGGTGCTAATAGAACACTAGAAAAAGGCCTCAGAATCCTAGATTAAACATAATAACGCCTATGCTAAACCGATGTAGTACGTAGTTAGTACAAAGGTGTTACTATTAACGAAGAATCTCAAGCTGAAACTTCTAAGCAAGAAGATAACGCCAAGGTTCGTCAGACCCTTCCGGATACGCGACGCGATAGGCTCGCAGGCATACTAGCTATTATTGCTATTGTCGTATTGTGTGCATGACGTCTTCTACGTATCTCTACTCGAACTATAGGTATAGCGCGAGGGCGAAGAGCCCGCGGACCTAATGCTAGTAGCAGAAGAGAACGAAGAGTAGGAAGTCGAGGGTATTAAGGACAGTATGCGGCGTAAGGGCGCAACGTACTATCTAGTGAAGTAGAAAGGATACCTACCTGAGTACACATAATAGGTTCTAGCCGAAGACTGCAAGAACGCTCTAGAAGCTATTCGTGAATTCGAAGAGTAGAGGAGGCGTAAGCAGGGCTTAAGAAGGTCGATTCGTAGGAAGATGAGGGTTCTAGAGCAGGATTCTTAACACGTGTATGTAGTGCATAATGCGCGAAGTAACAACGAGAAGCAAACGCCCTACTCATACATCATTAATGCCTAAAGGCACACCTAGAATAAACCCAAGAAGAACAAGAGACATGCTTAGATTAGCTTCGTAGCTAATGCTTAGCGACTACTAGTTAGGGGCTTCCTAACCGAACCTGAAGCAGGAGAGTCTTTCTTGTTACGGTCTGCTAGGGACTGCCTACCTACACGGGGTCTACTAAACACCCTAAAGCGACTATGAGTAACGGGGGTAGTAACGCCACGAAGAGAGGCCGGCATCTTCTTCTTTAGTAGGTTGCGAGGGAGCTCGTCTTCAGAGCCTATAGTAGCTAGAGAACTAGCGACACCCTTACCGCGCCTAGTCGCGACGACTACCTCATCCTTAGCATTAGAAGGCAAAGAGACTCGAGCGCGCTTGCGGCTGTTACGCTCGGCCCTCAAGATCATCTTGCGCTTCTTGACACAAGTATCGACTACATCATTAGACTTAGTGTCTCCCTTAGGCGCAACTAGTACAGTGACACTATAGCGCGAAGGGATTACGTCAGGACCGAAGGTATCCTAGACGTCGTCATCCTCCTTATCCTCAAAGATCTGGCCTAGAGGCTTGTGCCTTAGCGTCTTGACAGATGTAGTGCGGGTCGCAAGCGGGGAAGGCTCGGCTTCCTCGTCGCTGACCTCAATTTCGGCCCTAGCCCTCTTCTTCTTCTTAGATAGTAGCGTCAAGGCGGCGTAGGCAGCGGCGCTACAATGTGTTAGCTATACGCACGCGACAGGATTCGAGTAAGTAACTTACGGCTTAGTCCTCGGGACCGGCTTAGAGGCAGGCTGTCTCTCGGTACGGCGCTAGGGCGTGGCCTTAGCAGCAGGAGTAGTGAATTGCTTGATAACCTTCTTGCAGATTATCTACGTCTTAAAGTCATCGTTAATAGAGGCAAGGGCCCCGAGTTGCTAACGCTAACAGCTAGTCGGATATTTCTCGACGCTAACGTTAGCCTAGCGGAGAAAGTCAGCATTCATACTTAGAGGGTACCCGCACTATAAGCGTACTATGGCGAAGGTCTCGACCCTAACGGTTAGCACCTTTAAGATCTTCTAGACTAAGTCTGCGATCAGACCTAGACAAACGTTTTCGCCTGTTAGCAGAGAGTCGAAGTAAACACTGCCATGAGAACGGTTAGCAGTCGCGGTAAAGCACGAGAGGGCGCCGAGCAGGTAGGCGAGTACCTTGCGGTACTTAGCCTGTAGCCTGTTCATAGTCAGAGTACCTTCGGCAATCCCCTTGTCGCGCGTACTCTAGAAGTCATCAATGTTATGGCAGAGCTAGTTGTACTCGCTATACACTTCTTTAGGGAGGTCTTAGCATTTTTGATGCTTGCTATTACAGTTGACACAATTATAGTAGACACCGCCCTCATTAAACCTGCTAACGTAGATCTTAGCTACGCTTCGGTTAGTACTAGTCACGCATACCTCGCGGGTAAGGGACGCCTTACTAACACGCGGAGGAGAGATGTGTGTAGCTTGGCTACTAAGGTTGTCGAGGCATCGTTAACATAAGCGACAATCGCGGGCAGAGTAAGTAGTGTCGAACTTAGTCTGTAGCATATGAGCCATTATAGCTAAGACAGGTTGATTGATCTTGATTAATTGATTGAAGAAGAAGGAGCTCTAGTACAGACCCGTAGACATAGCGAGGCGCAAGCTAAGCGAAGTAGGAGCGGAGGTTAATGTTAGTATCTTAGAACAGGAAAGTTTAGGAAGCGACGAGGTTTTTATACCCTCTAACAGCCCCCCTGTTGCCTACCGCAACCGTTAAGCTAGTGACTCGAACTACATGCGCAGAGTACCTGCCTTTAGTTAACTTACAAGGGGACCGAATAATGTAATAACAGATAATGCGGCTGTCACGCATGTGCGCCGACCGCACTCGTGCTAGCCTACTAGCATGGAAATGGCCGCGCTAGGAGCGCGCTCCTGCCATTTCGAGCGGCGCGCGCAGAGCGTCCGCGTACTTTCCTACTACCCTAAGGTTCTACGACACATTCTTTATAGTCACGACTAAATAGGGACGGCTAAGCTACTTGGCAAGGCTAGCGCGCATGCTCGCCCTATAATTTCAAGGATTAACCGAAGTATGTACTTGTAGTTTCCTGATATCTTGATCTGCATGTAAAGCGAAGGTGTTACGAAGCTGCCTAACATGTAACGGATTAAAATCCGCCTAAGTTAGCAGCCTCCGCCCTGTACTCGCTACGAAGGTGTTAAGGTATACGCATGAAACATGTTACGTAGGCTATCTACCTATTTACCCTTGCGTAGTGTAAGCGTGCTACATCCTGTACCCTATATGTTCCGCGTATGTCACTTAGTAAGGCTAGGGACATCCTCATAGGAGGAGGGGCAGTAATACGGTTAATACTAGGGGGCTATTAGAACCGCATAGGTTCTAATAGCTACCCTTAGCATGTAGTGACCCTGCTACATATAGCAAGGGGGTCCTTCGTACATACGTTAGCTTGTATGTTGTCTGAGTAGGATTAGTTGTCGACGTAGGACGCCCCTATGTTGCTAACCCTACGGTACCCCTGCGGGGTTAGGCTCGGACATGCTTTCCCTAATTGAGGAGCGTCAGGGGTTATAAGCACCCTTAGCGCTACCTCTGCGATAAGCAGAAAGTAGCGCTATCTTGTACCTACTAAAAGGTCGGATTACTCTGTTACACTACGAGATATTTTCATATCATATAGCATATACATCTATATTAGTGTCGCTTGTAGCAGGTACTTCTGCAGGCTAGTTACTCAGGCTAGCTTCGCTGTCGCGGGCGCTTAGTATGGCGCTCGCTACGTGTTAGTTACAAGTTTGTAGTACTCTAGACATATTGTAGTATTCTCTGCTAGACTACAAAGCAGGGGGGAAAAAGCAGAACTAATATAGATGTATATGCTATATGATATGAAAATATGTCGTAGTGTAACAGAGTAATCTAACCTTTTAGTAGGTACAAGACAGCGCTGCTTTCTGCTTATTGCAGAGGTAGCGCTAAGGGTGCTTATAACCCCTAACACTCCTTAATTAGGGAAAGCATGTCTAAGCCTAACCCTGTAGGGGTACTATAGGGTTAGTGACATAGAGGTATCCTACGTTAACTACTAATCCTACTTAGACGACATACGAGCTAACGTATGTACGAAGGACCCCCTTACTATGTATAGTAGGGTTACTATATGCTAAGGGCGGGCATTAGAACCTATGCGGCTCTAATGGCCCCCTAGTATTAACTGTATCATACATAGACTAGTAAATTTCAGGACGACCTGAAGAACGCACTAGTCTATGACCTAACTATACTTGCTGTCTATAACGACATTAATAGACAGGAGAACTAGGAAGACAAAGACAGAATCCTTCTCTTTTAAGGATTAGTATACATGCTAACGTCTTTACAATTAGAGCTGCTACGCCTCTGACATAACGTTCCTTAGGCAGGACACCTAGGAGTGTCTAAAATGAAGCAAATTCTCTGACAAGAATATTACTTCCCTAGGATAGGCAAGGCAATTAAGGACTATGTCCGATAATGTGTAACTTACTAACAGAGTAAGTATGACTATCACAAACCGTATAGGCTACTACGACTACTTAAGGTACCTTAATAGCCGTAGGAATCGCTCGCTATAGACTTTATCGTTAAACTACCTTAGTTAAGAGAACCCGCTACTAAGGAGTTCTTCGATAGGATCATAGTAGTAGTCAACTAATTTACTAAGTTTAGGAAGTTTATCCCTTACTACGAAGACTTTAAGACTAAAGATATCGCACATGTCTTCGTTAAATAGGTAGTAGTACTACATAGCATGCTACAGGACCTAGTAACAGATCGAGGATCCGTGTTTACCTCTAACTTCTAGAAAGCCCTAATAAGACAATTCTAGGTCATACATCGACTAAGTACTTCCTTCTACCCTTAAATAGATAGACAGACAAAATGTCTAAATTAGACGTTAGAATAGTACCTTCGATCCTATGTGAATAGGGACTAGAACAACTAGGTAGAGTTGTTACTAATAGCAGAGCTTACGTATAATAGTACGCTAGCAGAGTCGACAGGACTCTCGCTATTTTAGATAGCGTATAGATTAGCTATAGAAGACATTCCGGATGTCTTAGCTAGTAATCTAAACCTAGTAGCACTTAGGCAAGTAGAACACCTACGCTAACTACAAACAGAGGCATAATTAGACCTGTAGTTCTATTAACAGAACATGGCATAGTACGCGAATTATAAGAGAATTAAGGGACTAATTCTAAAGGAGGGGGACAAGGTGTATCTCCTCTGCCGTCATATTAAATCAGACAAGCTAAGTAAAAAACTAGACGCTATAAAACTAGGACCATTCTAGATTAAGGCTAAGAAAGGACTAGTTAACTTCAAATTACAGCTACCTAAGCAGATGAGAATGTACCCTGTGTTCTATGTCTCTCTGCTAGAACAAGTAGCGCTAGACGCCGCACTATAAACAGAATTCTTATGACTTGACCCTAAAGTAGAAGAACCTAAGTATACTGTTAAGAAGATTGTCGACACTTACTAGCAGGACAGACAGCGAGAGTACTTAGTAGAATAGGAAGGATATAGGAGTACCGAGAACACCTAGGAACCCCTAGAACATCTGCGAAACTATTAGTAAAAGATACGAAGTTTCAAGAGAAGAACAAACCTAGGGAGAAGATTATAAGCTATGACTAGACTCCTACAGGACGCTGTTAATCAGCTCGGCTATCACGCTATCCAGGAAACCCTAATACAAGGCATTAGCGAAACCTTCTATTACGCTCTATGTCGTAGGACTAAGAGCAAGACCTACTAAGGGATCTAGGTCAAGAAGAAACCTAGCCTATAGAAGAGCCTACTCTTTAGCCTTATCCTCCCTGATCTCACGCTCCTTAAGAGTGCAACTATCCTCGACCTCATAGTCGACCGCGTCTAACTATTTCCGAAGATGCATCTCCTTTACATGCGCCTCTATTTTCTTCTACGAAGCCTTAGCTAGGGCCGCCTTTACATGATCGAGATTAGCAATTAGTCTTTTCTGCTAATTACCTGACTTCTTCTATTCGACCTCTGTTACCTTTGCGTCGTAACTTCGATAGTTGCTAAAGTAACACTACAAACATTTCCCTAAGGAAATGTACACTTGACAAACAAGCTTTAACTCTTAATACTAAGTACAGGACTTCATGCTGTCCTAGCCCTAATAATAGATTTAATTTGCGTGGCATTTACGTTTCTGCGTTAAAGGGGCGTTAGTGTCTAGGATGACACAAGGTAGTAATGTAGAAAGAGAAGACATTACTACACAAAGGAAATGACAAGAGAAACCCTATACTAATAATGTAGCTTAGGGACAAGCTAGGCTAAGAGAGGGATAGTATCATGAGTATTAGGAGTACTATGAGTTACAGGATCATGAGTATCCTAAGTGCTACGAGTTATAGCATAGTCATAGGAGAAAGGATCTGTCATGTAAGGATAGATCCCTAGATCTATGTAGTTAGTCTACAGATCTATAGGCCTATAGGGGAGAAGGGATCTGTTATAGGAGGATAGACTCTTAGATCTGTAGGGTTAGTCTATAGATCTATAGACATAGATCTGTTAGGTCTGTTAACAGATCTAATAGAGCTACCCTGTCTCTCTAGTATATAGGGATAGCTTTAGGACAGGTAGTTAGGAGCTTTGTACTTAATCTTAATTTAATCCTCTCTTACTTAGAGGAGAGTTAGTTACAAGGTTAATTGCTATTGTCGATATTCTTTACAGCTCTGCGAGTCTAACACCTGATCCCCTTCCTGCTATTAGTACCTACCCTTGTAACAGTTGTTAACGACTTAGTAGCTACTAACACATGACTGTTATAAGCAGATTGTTCCTACCTAGGGTATATAAAGGTAAAGCGCCTTTTGTGATTAACTACTACTAACACATTCATTAACAGGAACCCCTTCTTGTGCTTGACTGGCACCGCTCATCGTTCAACAACGTTACCATGTCTGATGGACATGACAGTTTGTCTGCCAAGCCCCGAGGTCGGCTCCGCGTCGGCTATACTCGGCCGCCACCGAGCACAATTAGGTGCTGTGTTTTACGAAGGGACCCCAACTGCTCGGTGATGTACTCCAAAGATGCCCGCTCAAGTGCAGTACTACCGCGCAAATGTTGAGCTGCTCCCAGACATTCAGCCGGCGGCCTCTCATGACGCGCAAATAGAGCGTCTCCAGGCAGATCTCCAAGCCTCGAGGCTATCATGCACCCACTGGGAAGTTCAGTTCCGCCAGCTCAAGACGGAGCAGAATCGCATGGTGAACGATCGGATTCCGAAGGTCAAGAAGCAAATGGAGGATTGGTACAAAGAGTCCATATTGCGCCAGCAAAAGAGTATGGAGTTGGAGCACCAAGCTAAGATGCAGGATCTTGAGCGCAGGACGGAACAACGTGTGAAATTGCGCGACGACAAGATTGCGGAAATGCAGCAGAGACACGAGCAGATCATGGCACAGCTGAATGCCAGCGACAAAGAGGTGCGCCGTCTACACCAGCGGCTGGAGGACGCGCAAGAACAGCACATGGACCAGGGCAGACGTCAGGCACATTTCTTGATGGTCAGCCGCCAGAGCCCGAGCCCGGGAACCTCGTGAGAGATCCACGCCGCTGTTTCCTGAACCACGCTGTGGAACAAAGAGCGTTCGGGCAAAACAGCCCTTCTCTTGCGCCTACAAAAACCAAATGCGGACCCGAACCCAACTCGAGCTTCAACGAAAAGAGATTGCACCAATCTCTTCTTGCGACATGCATCGTTACCCGAAGCTTACACCAAGGCTCTCGACGACTGCGGCTCGAAGCACTGGAGCTACCTTATACGCTTCAAGATCGCCTGAAATATGAACTGCTCTTGAGCGGTATGCCTAGGTCCCACAGCTGGCGATTATCCGATCATTCTACCACGGGCCAATTCGGCATAACAGTCTTCTCGCCGCCGTGATCGCTTCACACATCACCGACCATCATGATGGCCTAGGTTGTCGCGTCCGCGTTTTCATCGCCGCATTCGAGCAACATTAGGTCCCGGACATAAGCTTGCTTGAACCACGACAGGACCGTCTTTGTCGGAAAAGCGCTCCAGGACACAGGACACGTCACAGGCTGCGCTTGAATCAGGTGTGGCCGGAGGTGATGAGAAGCGCTTTCGTAGCGCTGGCGGCCGCTCACCCCCGGCAGAATTGCAGGAAGTCGTCATGACAATTGCGCGATCTGAGGTGTGCAGCTGCATCGGGCTAGTCGCTACGTTGGTGAAATCCAGTCTTGACTCTCCCATTCCATGTCAAACGTTCTGGCTTTGGTCTTGATCTTGATGCATCCGTACTTGAAGAGCTTCAACCAGATGGGAACAGAGTCTAACGACTGTCAGCTAGTAGGATGTCTCGGTGTGTAGTTTGTATCGAGATCGCGAAAGGGTGATGTGGTAAGCTAGGTGATGTAGTAAGCTGCACTTGAGACGTAGACTCGGGTGCGGCGTAGCGTTGCGACATGGCAAACAAGCTGGATTTGGAATACATTTTGCCGGACAGACCGGATTGGATATCTATTATAGCTGTCACAATGAGCAAAAGCTGACATGCCGCAGTTCCGCGTCGCCGGACCGGATAGTTATCAAGCTCACTTTCACAGATTGAGGGCATTGTAGCCGTCTACCAAGAGCATCACCACGTCTGATAAGGCCGCGCACTTTTGCTACCACAACAGAGCCCAGGCAGTAAGTCAACGCAAGTTTCACGAATACACCGGAGTCCTCTCGGCCATGATCGAGTTCCCGGAGGCCAGTGCTCAAAATCAGGCTATGAAGGACCCGCGATGAATCCCTATCCGGGTGCACTGAGATCAGCATTCGGATTTTGCACAAGTGTCTCCACGAGCTGCCCCGGTCCAAAGAGTCATCAGACACTGTCACGGCGAGAGCGACACACCGTCAGGGAGGAAGCATTGCTTGAGCCGCTTCTTGTCGACTCGAGCAGGAGCACGACAGCCGCGGCCAGGACCAGGAGTCGTCAGACCTGTGTCATTGATGGAGTCGTGGGTTACGGAGAGTGTTAGGATCCATCGTCTTAGTGAAAACCCCAAACCCTGGAATCTCACGATCATGCAGCATCATCTCCTCACCAGCACATTGCTCGAGCAAGATCATGATCTCGACACGGATATCGAGATGCGATCGCAATAAAGACATGGACCTCGGAGGCTGCTGAAGCCCCCGTCCAGCACCATCTGGCACTGGGTCTATCTCCGGGGTCATATGTGCTGCCTGCCGAGAAGAAGCTGCAGAGGTCGTGAGAAGCTGGATTACATGTCTCAAGGCGGTCGTTGACAGGCCGCCACATCTATCCAGAGTACCAGCGCAGAAGTTGGGAAGAGATCGACCAAGCACATTACGATCAGATACCATAATCTACAGACCTCAGACAATAAACATCGCACGACCTGGACAAGAGAAGCGCCACTCAGCATTCATCCTTTCGTCTGCGCTTCCTCTCCTCCTCACCAATAATCTCATGGAATTTCCTTTCCGTTTGACAATCTCCGGCCTTTCGCTTGCGCTGGGCGCGATCGAGCAGGATCGCCATCGATGAAGGGTTGTATACAACAAACTTGGGCTCGAGTTGAAGCTTTGAAGAAGCTTTGCTCAGTGTAGAAGCGACGTCACCAGCAGCAGGGTGATCGCCTGTGCCTACTTTTGGTTGCGACGACTGCTTCTCAGGACTCATGGTGTCCTTTCGAGTGATGGAGCCATCGGCGTTATCGTTGCCCGAGTGTTCTAGCGAAATGGAGTCCGCTATGGCGATGTTGAAGCTGTAGCCATCCCTGGTCGGACGGTGCGCGTCAAGTCTGGGCCTTGGACCGTCACAAGTGGCAGGAACCCGGAGCCATGGAGCTATCATGAGATTGAGATTCGGCGGTGGACTGCTCAAAGACTCTACAGGAGGGTAGCAACCAGGGCCGAGATCGTGGGCTCTCTCCTTCACTTCTGCGGCAGCTCCATGCGATGCTCTGGTCTCTGACTGTGGCAATTGCCCGCAGGGGTCCATCGGCGGCAGTCCTGCATAGTTTGAGCAGTCATGAGGTACCGCAGGACATGCTGCTACGATACCGCGCGAGGGCGGCTCTGTGCTGCTGGTACGAGGCCAAGCCTTCGGCGGTGATGGCGTCGAAGGAAGCAGGTGTTCGAGTGACTTGAATCAGTCTGAAGTATCTAACTCCCAGAGATCGAGCGCGTTCCGACTCCGCAGCATTGGGGCTCTTGCACTCGACACAGTCGAGACCCACGCATTTGAACCAATCGATCCTGGCGGCGGGGCGCTTATTGGAGAAGACTGATCGAGATCCTTTAAGATATCGTCCAAGTTGACTTCATTGGTATCTATCGCTTGGCTTGCAAGTAGATTCGGGTTCTCCGGTAATCCAGGTGCAGCGCAGCCAACCATCAAACCATGGTAAAAACCGTTTGAGCGGTCGGCCTCTGGATGCAGGTCGAAAGTGGGATCATGAGCGGGGATGACAGATCGTTGGTTTCCTTGCACGGTGGGTTTGATTTCGCCAATACATTGGAGGACACAGTCAACGTCATGATTGACCAGGCATTCCAGATGTGCAGCAGCTAACTCGAAGCCGCGAGCATTAGCAGGTTTGCCGTGCCCATAGCAGTCCGGCCCGGCTATGGAACGACCGCTCAGCATGGTGGTCGCGTGATGAAGCTGATAGCGGAGTTTAGCGTGCCTGGAGAGTCGCTGCGCTGCTGCTCATTTTCTTGGACTGCTCTTGCTCGGCGAGTGTACACATGTAAAGATTCGTCTCATGGAGCTGCCAGACACACGCCACGCATCTGTTAATCTTCTTGGGTTGAACATGATCGAGATTCCACTCCCCGGGGATGAGACTTACGAAAAATTTCATAGAGAGACACGGCATGTACTCCTGGACGCGTGTGGGTGGTGGCCGAGACGGAGTCAGCCGCCACAGAGAGGCTGATCGTCGCATCTTTGGCATTTGGAACTAGATGGTCAGACCACAAGAGGCATGATTCAGCCCGGTTGCTCGGGAAATCGTGCTGTGTAAATGGGCTTCAATTAGCAGCTGAAGTTGGCGTTTTGATAGCACGTATAGTGGTGGCTATGACCTGCATGGCAAAGGAAAGACAACTTCAAACAGCCCGCTTCCCGATCGATTGCTTGTGGACTAAGCCATGGACCCAGACACATACCACTCTGAGCCTGGAGCGCAGGTGCGGCGCAGTAGGGCCTAGCGACGAAATGACCCATGGGACTCTCTGAACAAGGTCCGTCAGGACAGACGTCGCCAAGAGATGGATGCCATCCTCAGATGAGAGAATGCGCGGTCCGTGCAGCTGACCGAATGATGCTATTGGCAGTCGACAAACGCAGAACGGGTGTATGTCTCGGCTGCGCACGCCAAAGCCCACATCCTCGAAGTTTGATCGCACGGCCAGACAAAGATCTTTCGTCCCATGAATGAACGTCACAGCATGCTAGTCCCGCAGTACTGATTTCTAGGCGGATCCGAATCGTGGGACTCCACGGAGAGACTGACTCCAGTGGTCACGTATCGCATCGCCAAGTGTACACTTCAGCCACTTCATCACAGAATTTTTCTGCGATCTCAGTCGGACTATGCTGCAAGACAGCTATTTCACGGACATTCCTGAGTAGCAAAGCTGAGGCGGGCCGGCAATAAGAATTGAGTCATGAGATTTGCTCTCCTTTCCTTTGCTTGAGCCACATGTTTGATTATGGTGGAGCATGCTTGATGGCCTGCTTTGAGCGAGCTCGGAGGCCGCACGCCATGGCTTGGGAGTGTCGTAGACAGCGGCAAGGTCGAAAGGGGGAGATTGGCATTGCACCGGAATCGTCAACCCCTCGATCCTCTCACCTCGTGCTGTCTCCTGCAGCAAATCGTTGCAAGCCGTACTTTTGCAAGCGACTTACTTGGTCCTGCTCTCAGTAAACGTTCCCACCGCCCGTCCAATGGATTCGACAACGCACATGGACGCCAAGGACGGCGACATTGCTCGTTATACGACGCCGGAGAACGAAGCAGAGTATATGGATGTAGACAGACCTCCCTCTGCACGGATCCCTACAACACCACCATCGAATCTGCCATATGGCTATTGCCGACGCTCGGCACCGGCTAAAATTGAATTCGCCAACGATCCGTTCTGCAGCAACCCTCACGGATTCTCCGGAGACAGCGCCGCCTACATGATCTCGCCGCCGAGGTCGTCACCCCATCATACTGGCACGATCCCAGTGGATGTGGAGCGAATGTTCACACCTGTCTCGTATGCAAAAAGATCAACGACCCCACTTACGATCCGGACTTTGACCTCACCGTTCGAGTGTAAATCCGAAATGGCGTCTTCTTCGGGTCATAACACCAGTCGTTCATGGCTGTGTTCGTCGTCCATGCTGAAGCAACCAGACGAAAGCCTGTTGATGTCGCCAGTGTCCAGCCCTACCGAGGACAACAATGCATCGCACAATTACATGGCAGCGCTCAGCCTGTCGAATATCCCACCCAGCCCAACAACCATGCTGGCACGTCGCCGCCGTCAAGTGCCGTCTGTGACGCCGCCCAACAAGCCAGCTAGCATGGACAAGGTTGAGACGGGCAGAATCAGCAAGGTTACCAGGGGGACGGCATTCTCGAGTCCATCGACCGGCAGGCATGAGAAGAGTCGTTGTGTCCAGAGTGTGAGTCGGAACCTCTGGAAAGCTCTGAGTGGACAGACGACCATCGAAGGCAAGTGGATCCAGAACCGAGAGTAAGATGCTGGTCATGAGAGCCGAAGTGGGGAAAGGAGGTGAGGTGTAGACGGGGTGAGGAGGCAAGGGAGCATTTGCTGCTACATGAAACGCGAAATGCGTATGTTAGAACCACAAGATGCTGATAGGATCTCTTTCTGTCCATCAGCCGTCCGCGTGTCTCTCGGCAGGTTCTCTGAAGTGCTATCGCTCAGAGCACTCGGCCCTGCTTACAGGATGTTCGGCGTTGCGCGAGGACTCTGCGGTGTGACCTAACTGCCACACACACACACACACACACCAGCTGGTATAATAGTGATTATATCACCACCTTCGTAATAGAATTCAGAGTCCCGCAACCGACTGCTTCATCTTATACCATCATTCCGCCATGGAGTACACCTCGCTCGCTTCAATTCTTTCCAGTCTGGCCAACCATTGATAGTGCTCACTAATATCTCCAGAGTGCCCTTCGCCATCGTCTGTTCGACCCTACCTGGGCGTTAAAGCACACGTTGGATCCTTATGGCTAGAGCCAGGTGAGATATGTCGCAACATCTCGGAAGAAACGGCAGACGCCAACCCATGCCAGCTCGCGCGGCCTTACTTGGATGACTGGTAGCCATTGTGGCTATAGACAGATTGATCAACACTGCCCAGATGCACCCCAGGTGCAGTCCAGCTGGGACTCCCGGACCCCGATCGACAGCCGACAGGAAGATTAGAAGCCATCAACGCATGGGCTTCTGACAGCCTGTGCAGAGCATTCTCAGACTCGATATTTGATTCATGTGAAAGCCATGGAACTTAGCAATGTTCCCTATATAGGCAATCAAACCTAATCACGCGGGTTTGCAGCGAAAGTACGCTTTGAAGCTGAGGGGGCCAAAAATCGCTCTTCTCTGCGTTTCTACCGAGCTGCACTGTTTGCTTTGACAGGTGGCCTCCTCGATCCTGCCAACAAAATACATCCTTTCGTTGCGACGGAATGTGAACCCATCAAAGCTGTGGTTCAGTGCTTACATCTGCGTATGTGGTGTCCTGTCCTCTCCGCCTCATGAGGCGATCTCATGGAGTCTGATAGCAATTGGCTCAACCCTCTACCTCCCCTGTCGCATTTATAATGCCTCCCACGCGTCAGTCTATCCTGGTATCGATGTGTTTGCAGGGAGGTGTGTCGTGATGAGGAGCTAGCTGCCCTTTTGTATTACCTCTGCCGATATTTTTGATGTTCAAGTGCGTGTATGAAGGATCCACAAACAAGTCATGTCTTCGTGGCACAAGCCAAGAACGGTCACCAACGGTGGGCTGGTAGATGAGCTCATCCGGCTTCGTCGACATGTATGAGTAATGAGCTATGTGGGCCTGGTTGACTTTTCTTACACTCGAAGAGCCTAACTTTCCACACTCTCGGCTTGTCTATTCGGAGTTTGCTGTAGTATCACTGATCATAAGCCGAGCGTGAAGACAAACCATATCACATGCCATACAATCTATCATTGCATATACCTACTAATTAACAACGACTCCTTCAAGCTAGAGCCTATACACTATCTATAAGGGCCCTTTTAGTTGCTTTAATCGCGCCTTAATCGCAGCAGCGCGATTAAGGTGTTAGCGTAATTAGCAGATCCTTTTAGTTAAATCTTAATTATAGTAGCGCAATTTAGCTTAATCATAGTCGTTCGCTTAATTATCTAGAAGTAGTATAGTTAGCTAGTCTTAGCATGCTTTACAAGATGTTAGTCTATAGCTAGATTACGCTTTAGCGCGCTAAGACTATTTACCTTATTCTTTATAATACTAATTTAATAACCATGCTATTAAACACTTGTTCTTAGCGCTAGTTATAGTATTAGTATTCCCTACTCTATTGCCATTAATTACTACAGTTGTAGTTGTTCTAATCGCACTATATACTACGCTAGCGCTAGCTCTTTCTTCGCTAGTAGCGAGTAGCATTCTTCCTTAAAGCTACTATGATACTACTTAAGGAGTACATCTAGTCGATACTACTTAGTATTTGTAGTGTTTATGAGGATACAGAGTGTAGTAAACGCGAGACAAGGCAGTTACTAGTGTAACGAGGCCGCCTATTTAAACACACGCAATGCTAGCCAGACTAATTAATAGCATTATTAGAGCTTACTAGCCTTGAGGACAGTCGCTAGATTAGTCGCCTTTAGAAGCTTATCATCTTTCTATATATCGTCAGCTCTAGCTACAATTATTCGACTATAATAGAGCTGTTTTATTACTTATCTTCTATAATCTATGCGGTCTTCTACAAGGTACTTAAGGTAATAGTACCTTTGCATAGGCAGCTTGTCAAACTAGCGGTTACGTCAGACGTTTAAGAGCTTGCAGTAAAGGACGAGATTAGCGTGAAAGATAAGAGGGAGGGTAAATACTAGCCGTGGTTTCAAGGAGTAGTTAGCACTCTTAATAGCTCGCATATCTACGCCTATGTCAAGTTAGGAGATTAAGCGCTATACTGTAATCGCAAGGGGTTCCTGTTAATTAACGTGTTAGTAGTAGTTAATCACAAAAGGCACTTTACCTTTGTATACTCTAGGTAGGAAGGATCTGCTCATAATAGTCATGTATTAGTAGCTACTAAGTTGTTAACAACAGACAGGCTATAGGTACTAGTTAGATGCTATTATCTAGCGGATGCTAGCTATACTAACTCTACCATGACTTTAGTTCCCTATAGGGGTATTAGGTATTACTTAAAGGAGTAGTATAACGCGAAGGACACGCTACACACGCCTAAGGAGCTCTTTAACCTTCGTTACTTGTTACTTCGTAATGTTATAGAGTACTACTTTAGTATCTTTAAAAACTGCTTTAGGATCTTCTAAACTATGCCTTTACTATATAATATAAAGGACCTTAATTAACTAGTATATGCCTATACTACTCTTCACAACTTCCTAACTAACACGTGCTTAGTTACAGACAAGCGCAAGTATATAGTACCCTTTAAGCGTAACGCCTATAACGACTATAAGGGTACTTAACGCAGTACGTTAATAGACGAGCACGAGATGCTTAAGGCGCGGCGGCAAGCTCTTGTTAGCGGCTCTACAATAGTTGAAAAGCGTGAGATTATTGCAGAAGATATGTAGTCTACATACCTAAGGTATAAGAGCTAAGCACATATAGTAGATTTTAATAGGTAACAAGGCGTATGTCGTGTTAATTGATTAGTACGGTGTTGTAGGTAACAAGCGAGGTGTTATAGGAGTTGTTTCCCGCGGCAAGGCAATTAGGAGAAAGGGAGAATGTAGTAGGAGTATAGGACATAGGTATATGCCTACACACAGATGTTTTTTGTATATAATTTTAGATATTTTCTAGGCATTCTACATTTCATGCCTACTAAGCTAACAATGCGTACATCGCATAGTTCTAGACCCCTTATTATCAATATTCCGGAACCTACTATCTAGCTAGTAACGCCTTAAGCATACTACCTCCCCCCCCCCTACCCCCTTGACTACCTCTAACTCGATTCACCTTAGCGCTATTACTGTCGAAGCTATGATCTAGTGCGTGCACATGAGCTTCTTAATAGCGAGCGGAGCCTTAAGCTACATCTTAGCTTTTACTTCGTTTATTAGAGCATCTGTAATAATAGCTACTTTGTCTAGTATAAGGTTAAATTCGCTGCTATAAAAGAGGATGTCTGCGGCGTGGCTTATACTACTCTCTAGCATCGCTAGCATTAGTAGCAGCTCTAGTAGCGGCAGCATGATAGTATTAGCATTAAAGGCTTACATAGTCTTATGTAACTCCGCTAGTTATAACACTACTACCTTATGCTTTAAGATCTTTCCGCTAGGCCTTGTTAACAGGCTCGAATCTGATTACTCTATATGCGCAGAAGGACTAGAGGAGGTATCACTACTACTATCTACTACTAAAAGGCCCTCTACGTTTGCTCTAATAGCTAACATACTATTAAATAGCTTCCTAAGCATGTCTGCTATATAGAGTAGTGTCTTTGCGAACTTGTTCGTGTCCTTATATGCCTTAAAGTAACGCCTTATCATGTCCTCAGGAGTAGTAGGACACTTAGTATCCTTATTAATGCTCTAACTAGATTACCTATTAAGGTTAGTCTACTTATGCTAGTCATGCTTAAGATTACTAATCTTTGTCTTCAGCTTATTAATAGTAAGCGCCTTTGCTATGTCTAGATCTTCGCATGCTACCTTTACCTCTAATAACGCCCTCTATAGCGCCTGTAGCTTACATAAGTTATCTAGACGCTTGCTAGCTAAGATTAAATCTTGTAACAACTTTACTAACTTATCTTCTATTACCTTAGTCTACTAGACAATAACTTTCTTGTCTTTATCCTTCTTAATACTACCTTCTTCTAATTCTTTAGTTATAGGAAGAACTAGAGATGTCCTATGTACTACTAGCGTTAACATCTATGACTACTTCATAATCTTTGTAGCTAGTATCTTGTCTTTATCTACCTTCTTTTAAATGCGCTTTAGCTTTAACACGACTGTTACTAGACTTAGAGATATAGTGACTTAATTAGCTATAGCTATAGTAGTAATACTAGCCTGTACTAGCGTAGATTGCAGCTAAGAGGGTATAGTAATCAATTGATTAGTAGCTATTACTAAGGGCGAAGCTCCTTATAACAGATTAGATAGCAATTCATTACTAGCCTGTAACTAAGGATCTAGGAGTGCATGCTTAGCTAGTGTAGTGCTACTACTATATAGTAATTAATAGAAAAAAAGAGTCTGTAAGTGCTAGCTAGCCATGCTAGCGTTAATATCGATCGTTAGATAAGCTATAGTTAATAGTATGATAGTATTAAATCAATAATCCTACTACTAACAACACTAGCTGAAGTCAAGATCGCGATTCTTGGCGCGCCTCGGCATTAACCGAGCACACCGCAATTACGACTGCGATTAGAATCGCTAGTAATAGCTATAAAGGCGCTAATTACAATCGCGCCGCCGCGATTAGCGACCGCGATTGAGGCAACCGAAAGGGCCCTAAGCTCTGATCGGTCAGAGAAGAGTCAGCAGTCCGACTTGAGAGGTGTGAGCGACAAGAGAAAATGCTAGCCATCCACGTTGGTAAGGTGTTCATCGAATTGGGGCACGAAAGCTCCATACAAATGCTGATTTGCAAACATTAAAAGCAATTTTCAGAAAGCTCACCATCCCCCTCTTTGCACGGCGGCCGATGCGTAGTCGCGGAAGGCGAGCTGGATCAAGAAACCTAGTCAACGCCATCAACAAAAAGAGCTTGTCGAGCGACAGGGTGCCCCAAGCATCGAGCACTACAATTCCTCAAGCGTCACGCCACCCTCATCTTGACCATCCTCTACAGATAGCCCACTGCCCTTGGCATTTCCCTCGGTCTGCGTCTCTGGCACCACAATCGGGGGGGCCGGGGCTGCCTGTGCCCCGCCCTGGGTATTTCCGTAGACACTGCCCATCATCTCATAACAGAACTGCTTGATGCTGAGGATTTCCTGCACAGCTTGACCCATCTGCTGCTCGAGAGTCTGCACCTGAGAGTGCAGGATCATGATATCTTGCTTACATGCCATCAGCTGATTCTCCAGATGGAATGTTCGATCCACGGGCCCAACAGTGGTGTTGTTACAAGCTACAGGAGCGCTCACCATCGGCTTCGACTTTTCTGGCCTCGCACATGCGGGCATCTTAGCCTTAGCCGCTGTCTTGGCAAGACGCGGCTGCGGCTCCGGCTGTGCGGCTTCCTCTTCGTCTCTGTCGCCATCTCCGCCATCCTTCTCCTTGTTCGAGCGATCCTTCCTGACCTTGTTGATATGCTCAACGCAGGCCTTGACCATCGTGGACGGGCTCAGTCCCTCCTCGCTCTCCTCGAACCTCACCCTCTTGCGGATCCAGGCCAAACAATTAGTTGCTGTACGATAAATATCATCGTCTTCGTGCCAATCGAGGGCGATGAGAAGGTTGGCCAGATCCTTGCCTGTAGCTTCGCCAAGATGCGCGAAATTGAGGTTGTCGAAAAAGGCCTGGATGAACTGAACGTCGTATTTCTTCGGCATGGTGGCGGGATGACAGGAGGAGTATGCTGATAGCAAGTGGCTGTTCGGGTTGAAGAAGTATGGTTGAATCCGGCCAGACGCTCTTGATGTCAAACCTGCCGGGAGTCAGTGATGAAGAGCAGACACCGGAGCTTCTGGTAAAGGTCATCGAGCCTACTGATGATGGGGTTGAGCTTGAGAGTCCCGCTCTAGAGAGAATCGGCGTCTCATATACTTCTCTGCGACGGTAAAAGACTTGTACAGTCCGAAAAGAGGAGAGACTCAGCCACAGTCTCAACTCCTGGCAGGACATGAGATTGCTCTTCCCCTTTTGCATCGCGGATTACGCGACAATCAGTCAGGAGCCAGATCACGAGCTCAATGTGGCAATCAGCGTGTCACGCCTATGGACAAGAGTAGAGAGTGGCTGCGCCATGGCTGACACCATGAGTCAACTGTCGCAGAGGCGGCTCATGATACCGAGATCCTCCTCTTGACGGGCCAAGATTCTTTGCAGGAAGCATCTCACATACCAACATTGCCGATATAGGGACCTGTACGCAATAATCTTCTATTGGTTAAGGCGGACATGCAATCTATCATAGACGGACCGTCTTGGGTTCGTGTCCGAGTCGTGTCCCAGTCGTGCTGACACAGACTCTGGAACAATGCTTCGGTTGTTCCGATTGAGGTCTCCTGCCGCATTGCCGATTAGAAATGTGGCGAAGACATGGCTTGGTCATGGCTGCATCGCAGAAACTCCGTGTGTGAATTGTCTTGAAACCTGCCTGTGTTAGCACGCAAACCTGCATGATAGGAAGCACCAATATTCCTGACGCATCGTCATTCTCAACTCCTGCAAGAACTCTTTCTGTGATGATGATGTCCGTAGATGCCTCTTTGAAGCTGCTTCGCTGATTCAATGGTGATGTAGATCCATCGTATTAGTAAAACTTGGCGTTCTGCGACAGACGGATGATGTGACGATCAGAATGCTGCCAAGCTCTCTTGGGCAATGTCTTGCCAGGCCGTCAACATCATCTCCACACGCTGGCTCAGGGAGTAATTACCCTCGTCGTCTTGAACAAAAAAGGTGTCAGATCAGGTACTCATTCTAAAAACGCCGTACTATAGCTGGTGACAGCGTCATGAGACAAGAGACGATGGGAAGGCTGAGGATCCGCTGTCGTACTGGCATATGCTTCCGTATGTAGTTGACGGCGAGGATCTCGCGATGTCCAGAGGTATGTTAGAGTAGATGTTAGAATGCAGATTCAGGTCGCGGGGAATCGAGATATTGTGACCTCAGATCTCGGAGCTGATGTGAGTGTAAGACGCATCGGACCTGGTGACATCTGACGCTTTGTTCAACGGACATTCTGATCAAGAAGTCCACACTGCTAGAGTGAGGCAGCCAGACATATAGCCGAGCGAGATGGTTGCGTTTGAAATGTTTTCCCAATGCTCCAATGGTACTCCCTGCTAACCATGCGCCTGCTGACAATGATATGAAGTCCTTTCCGCACATACTATCCGAAGATCAATCTAAAATACAATCCCAAATGCCTGCCCCCAAGTCGTCAGAGATCACGACATGTACTCTGCGTCACCGTCAGATCCCTACGACCCTGCCAGCCGCTTGCCGCTCAAGCATAGCTCTGACCAACGAGCACTCCATCACTCGTCTTGTGGCTGCTGGTCATGCTGCTGCCTTGTAGGCCCCTGCACAAACAAGCCAGGCAGCCCAAGCTCACCTTGCTGTCTGCCATGACCGATGTCGACCTGCTGCTGTGGCCTCAGACCACGTACCTGCGCAAGAGGCGGTTGCATCCCCGTAGAGAATGAGAGTGGAGTGCCAAATGAAAGCTGTGGGCGAGGGGCCGAATGCTGGCGCGCCAGGACCTGCTGCTGCTGGTGCATCCAAGGCATTGTCGGAGGAGACAGAGAGGCGTACTGTCTACCTTGCTGGCTGGCGGTCATTGATACTGGCAGCAGCGGTGGCAGTGGCAATCCATGACCTAAGAAGGACCCAGCAGGCGAGGAAAACAGGGCCGGCGAGGCGTGGGCCATGACTGATCGGCTGGCCATGTTCGTTGGGCCCTGAAGACCCAGACCTGGCGCCTCGTGCATGAACCCAGGCAGCGACGAAGCGACGGAGGTCGACTGCAAGCGTGGCACAGATGATTCGGGAATGCCTTGGTGCAGGTGGGACGGCCAGGACGTCGGAGTCAGCGCAGGGCGCTGGAAGGGTTGCTGCGCGGCGGCTGTCGTGGCGCGTGCAGTAGGCTTGTAAACAGCTTCCTGCTCTGCCTCATCATGTTCCTCAACCTTCTGCCACAAAGTAAGTCAGTACATAGTCACTTGCATAGGAGTGGTGAGATCTAAGAACATACCGCTTGCTTCTTCCCTTTCCCTTTTCCTTTACCTTCTGGCTTCGAAGGTCCAGCTACTGCTACGCCGGATCCGCTGTCTGCACCACTGGTGGGTTGAACAGCGCGGCTCGGCGGTGCAGCAGCTTTCAACATGGAAGCAAGGTCTTGAGAATGTAATGGCTGTAGACTGTTGCTGAGCTCCAGCCTTGCCATTCTTTCCTGGAGCAAGTTGTATGAATTCTTCTGCGCGTCCATGATCCTCGCATGAAGCTGCACAGCTCCCTCCGTCTCGGACTCATCCTCGAGATTCGGCAAACTTGAAGAGAGAGGACGGGCCGGATGAGCGAGACGAGGCTGTCTAGTGCTATGGTGAGAATGGAAGTCGGCGTTTGTCCCAGGCGTGGTGGCACGTCGATCTGTGGCAAGCATGCGTCCTGGAAAGGTCGGAGCAGCAGCTGGGGCATCCTCCTCGTCCTCTGGATCGGCAGATATGGCATTGTCCTGGCCCTCTATGACCCTCGTGGCATCGTTTTCGATCGTGTCGATCCCCTCGTCCCTATCATCGTCCAGCACCTGACCCTGCAGCTGCGTGGCCAGAGTCGGGTAAGTTGCTTCGGTCGGAGTGACGATGAGACCCGGAGTTGTCACTGCTGTTGGCGAGATGCTTGCGGCAGTCAGACGTCTCTTCTGCAGCTCAGACGGGTCGGGATAGCGGGTCGTCTTGATCTTCGTTGGATCCTTCACATACTGCTCCGCGCGGGACTTGGACCACTCAGTCACCTCAGCGATCCATTTGACCAGAGCATCTCCATCGAGAATGGCGTCGTTGACCAGATACCTCACCAACTTCGCCATGGTCTCGTTGCTCTGCTTGTGAACATCATGCAAGCTGAGGTCGTTCTCGTCGAGAAAACGGAAGAAACGCGCAATTTGCCAGTTGTACATGAACCATTTGACCTTGGATGGGTGCGAAAGGAACTCGGAGCGGGTGAAGCGGGTGCAGAGGTGCTCACCGTTATCGTAGGCCTTGATGCCGTACAGACCGATGTCGACTCCTTCCGTGATTGTGGCGATGACGGCGTGCTCGTTGGACCGTCCGGGTACTGCCATGGTTGCGAAATGAGGAATGAAGGGTCAGAGATGTGATGGCAAGGGAGACGAGGGAAAGAAGGAGACGATGAAGACGTCTCTATCTAAAACCATCTCGCAATCCGTTTGTGCTGACGCCATCGTCGTCAACATCATCTCCCCATGTCACAGCGCTTGGGTCAACGTGTTCACGCCTGCCTGCATGTATGCGCGTATCCGCACCACAGCCCAGCAGCTCTCCCTGTCATGTTCGACCGGCTATCAGATTTCGTGTCCCGAATTCCATCACAGCGTGAAAGAAAAGATGGGTGCATTGACTCTGGATTCTGCCTCTCCGGCGGCGGTCTGAAGTTGCCAAAGTGCAGATGCGTAAGCGCCAAGTGATATCACGTGTTTGGTTCAAGTGAGTTGGTTATTATCAGATATCACTTCACTAGCAATTGATATTGTGATTCCCATGCTATTATTAGCCTAGGTACAAGTAACTCCCTCTTGTCGCTATTAACTTACTATGTTACATGCTTAGATTACTTTAATATTATACCTAACAAGATACTAAAATAGCTGAAGTATTAACTACTAGCTTGCCTAAACCTAAGCTACTACCGCTAGCGCTAGTGTAAGTTGTTTCTATACTTATAGCATACTTATAGGAGTAGTTACTAACTTGTAGTAGTAGTCTATACTATCTAGAGACTAAGAATACTACTAATTAGTAGTATAAGTCTAAGGATAGCTAGTAGTATAATTATAACACTAGCATTAAAGAGAAAGATGCCCTCCTATATAAGTATAATATAGCTAGCTATATTATAGAGACTAATAAAGGCAAGCTAGCTATTAATCTATATAACAAATATACTAAGCGCGGTGATAAGTATAGGGTTAATACTAGACAGCTAAGCTATAGGCTCATTCAGCCATGCTAACAAGCCAAGCTATACATAACATACATACATGTATCTTATTTGCTTTGTAGGATAATTAAAGAAGGGTAGTAATTAGTCTTTAGACCTTACCCTATAGTTAGGGATAGAGGCTCTATATGCTACTACATACCTACGTATTAATTACTAGTCGCATACCATATTAATTCTAATTACTTAACCCTAGTTATAGCCTATAGAGTACTTATAATAACCGGTATTCCTGCCCCTAGCTAAGCAGGCTACACGCCTGCTCGTATCTAGCTTTAACGTAATAGCTAGCTAGGGGAAGGAGAGGACGCCTGTAGCGTTGTAGAGGAAACTAAAGACAAAGAGATAGCGTGCCTAGAGAAAGAGCAGGCAGAGCTAGTAAAAGCATAATGCCTATACGATCTACAAGCTAACATAGCGTAGTGTAAGGGCATGTAGGTAGCAGGCTTCTAGTAACTAGAAGTAGCCTTAATGACTTCGACGTAATCAGCTAACTCGCTAGCTCTAACTATGCGTAACTTAGGCAGCCTACGCCTCGAACTACACCCTAACTTCTTAGGGAAGACCTTAAAAGAAGCAAGGACGTTTATCTGTTACTTAGATAAGGTGTTCGCGTTATAAGGCATGGCCTATAGCAGTTCGCATGCAAGGATCATATACGCTAGCATGTTCCTCGAAGGGGACACATTAGACGCCTAGCATAATAGGCATAAAGTAGCTAATTTGGCGCCAGAGTATACGTATAGGAGATGTTCTGCTAGGAGATAGTAGATGTAGTCAAGGATCCTGCTAATTGCGGGCTAACTGTAGCCTAGTAGTACGAGACTACTAAGCAAGGCAAGAAGCAAAGTACTTCCTTATTTGCAGCGTATTTAGCTACGCTAGAAGAGTAGATAGAACTATATACCCCTACATAGCGTAGGTAGCACCTACTTATAAAGCTGCGAGATACCTTAAGCAAGGCTATTATAGTGTTGTAAAGTAACAGGACTAACGTAGGCTAGCCAAAGTACAGGCTATAGGTGTTTAGTAGGACTACTCAAATCGATAGGGAAGGAAGTAGGATGAGTTAGGGGGATCGAGGAGTCCCCTTACTATGCCTAGGCTAGGCAGGCCTAGGCGGCCCGGGCCCTAATAGGGACGACTGTAGCTAGATCGCGCCCTGCTAGGCTAGTCAGGGCTAGTAAGTCAGTAGGTAGATTCTGTAGGGACGTGCGGAGGTAGTCCTAACATTACCCCCCCCCTTCCCCTGGGTTTTGTCCTCGAAACCCGCATGATAGTGTCAAAATTCACAACTAGTATAGGCAGAAGGTAGTCGAAAGATATGGAACTCGGCAGCGGTGACTAGTCCTAAAGGGGAAGTCGCTAGTAATAAGTCATATTAGTAATATCAAAAGAACTTAAAGTTTAATTCTGAACCTTCTAACCTACATCTACCTCTAATTAGTAAGTAAAGTGCGAAAACTATAGGCTGGCGAGAGTAGGGCAAATTAGTCTAATTTGGTCCATTTTGTAGCAGTGCGGGCATTTTAGGTGCTAACAGTAGCATGTAGTCCTAGAGTCCTATAACCTAACTGTAAACGAATCTGTCTAGCCTAAACCGGCCTAATATAATGGCAAACAGGAAGAGATCGGCCGCCGAGGTTATGCGTAAGGAGTATAACTACGACCTAGAGACTACTTCCTCGTTTCTAGCTAACCCGTGCTACAGCTGTTACGAGGATCCTAACCTGGCTAACATCAAGAAGCTCTGCCCTATTGTAAACAAGCCTGTCCCCGCTAGCATTACCCCTAACTACGGCAACTGCCTAAGTAGCAAGGACTGCTTCTAGGTAAGTTAGCCTTGTCTAGTTCGGTACACTATAGCTGACTCTAATAGCTCCCGGCCTCGAAAGAGGACGAATAGAAGGGTATGCGCCGCGAAATCGAAGCCTTGGCCGATGATGCTAGTGACAAGGAGAAGGAGGCTATTATGCGCTATATCAGGAAGATTACAGGCACTATAATCCTGTGAGTGCCAGACTAGGGCACCTTGCCCTAGAATGGAGCTAACTAGTCTGTAGGGAGCTAGGTAACACCCTTTGTAGCGAGGGCAGCTTGTCGTAGCACCTTAGGCAGGAGAGGTAGGACTAATCTGGCAAGAAGGTAGCGAAGCGCGTTCGTAATAGGAGTACTCTAACCCCGAACGTAAGTGTTAGGTCCTTTTCGGCTTCGCCTAGTCTATACTGACCCTGTCTAGAAGCTCAAGGGCTCGAAGTTCTTGATCGAGGACACCTCGGCTAGTAAGCGGCTCGAGGATATCAAGCGGATTAGCAATAGGCGCATTGCGGAGATAGCGACCTCGCTCTAGAACATCTCGGCCTAGGTTAGTAAGATGAAGAGTAGTAGGCCTAAGTCCGACCTTCAGGGCATGCTTCTCGTCCTAACTACTCGCGAGTTAGAGGGCAGGGCCCTAAACGAGGGACATGAGGATGATGAGGATAGTGACTAGGTTAGCCTAGTCTAGAACAGACTAATTTAGTGTGATCTAGGCTAGAGTAGTGCGAGTGTGGTTTAGGCGAGGCTATACGGCTAGTAAGAGCACCGGGGATCTAGGTATAGGTTAGTATTTGCCTAGCCTAAGCTAGGGCGGCCTAGCCCTTGTTGTTGTTTAAAGTCTTGCTAACAATAAATAGCTGTACCCTTTAGCTGTCTGCTATATACACTTGTGTCTAATCCCTACACGCCTAGTCTAGTTTGGCCCGTTTAGACGCCTTCTAGGCCCCCTAGCGGCGAGGTGCCCCTACCCGCTTGTCCTTGCCCTAAGGGGGGCGACGTGTGCCTAGCTTCTTCTCGAAAGCGTCCATGGCCGCCTTGCTAATATGTACTGCTAGTTCCTAGGTATCCTCCTTACTACTATACCCCTTCTAGGATACTAGGTAGGACTAGTCGCTAAACTCGTCGACCTGTTTCTCCTTAATGTAGTCTACCTTATACATGTCGTCCGCATCCGCCTCGAATCTCTGCTGTTCCGACTGCTGCCTAGCCTAGAGCGGGCTATTAGCAGCCGGCTCGAGGAGCGATACGTAGAAGGTAGGGTAGATGCGCATGTCGCTAGGCAAGTCTAAGGTGTAAGCTACCCTGTTTACTACCTTCAGGACCTTGTACGGCCTAATCTACTTGTGATCTAGCTTCTTACTAGGCCGCATGCTCTTAATGTTAGCTGTTAAGAGGTATACTTCGTCCCTAATGGCAAAGGACACGTTAGTATGACGCTAGTTATAGTGCTTTGCCTGCGACTACTTCGCCTTAGCAAGCCGCTCCCTCATGCCCCGCTAAGCTGCGAGCATCTCGCGTACTAGCTCCTCCGCTTAGGCCGAGTTACCTGCTATTCGAGCCATTTTGGGCTAGGCTGCCCTCCTTAGGTCCTAGAGCTAGTTCGCTTAGAACAGTATAACTCCTGTAGCTACATGTCGGCTATTATTATATGCAAATTCCGCCGTAGACAGCAAGCGGGACTAGTTGTCCTGCTCAAAGTTGTAGTATGTGCGTAGGTATTACTCTAGCGTCTAGTTCTGCCACTCTGTCTGTCTGTTAGTCTGCAGGTAGAACGTAGTACTTAGTTTCCGCTAGACTCCAAGGTAGAAACATACTGTCGACTAAAACTTAGAGGTGAGTATAGGCCTGCGATTAGAGGTTAAGGTAACTAGCACTCTATGTAGTTACACTATCTCCCTAAGGAACGTGTCCGCGAGACATTCTGCCGTTATATCCTTCTAGCACGGGACGTAATAGGCCATTTTAGTGTAGCGGTCGACTACTACTAGTATAGAGTCGTATACCTGCCCTAATAGACAGCTAGGTAGCAGGTCTGTAATGAAATCTAGAGTAAGGTCTGTCTATGGGATTAGTAATAGTAGCTCCGCGTGTAGTAGGCCGTATAGCTAGTGCCTTCTTGGCTTTGCCCTAGCGCAAGCTTAGCAGGTATGTACGAAGTCCTTAACATACTAGCGTAGCTAGGGCTAGTAGTAGTCCCGTAGTACTAGTTCTAGGGTACGTGCAAAGCTAAAGTGCCTAGCTAGGGGTTTATCGTAGCACTAATGTAGTACTACGAGACAGCCGGCTCCCTTAGGGACGTAGAGGCGGCCCTTATACATGAGGAGGCCCTCGCTATAGCCCTATCGGTAGGCCTAAAGTAGCGGATCCTTGCTCTCTAGCGCGGATACAACCTTTTAGGCCCGTTTATTCGTGAGGTTAGCCTTACGGATCAGATCTTCTAGCGTCTGACTAGAGATGGCCGCAACTAGACAAGCCTGGGCTAGAGTAGCCTGTTCTAGCGCGAAGACTAACTAAAGAGCCCTTAGAGGCCTGCTCGCATCGTCGCCGCGGACCTATTAGCCGCTATGCTCCTTATCTTCTATGTTAGGGTAGCGGCTAAGGGCATCCGCGGCCCCATTTTGACCTCCTAGCCTGTATGTGATCTGAATGTCGAAGGCGGAAAGCTACTCGGCCTACCGTACCTGCTAGCGGGACAGTTCCTTAGTCGTCATGAACTATTAGAGGTTCGCATGGTCTGATAAGACCTCTACTATGTAGGCGGCGCCCTCGAGGTAGTATCGGAAGTGCTTAAAGGTAGCGACAATGCCAAGAAGCTCTTAGTCGTAGGTGTCGTAGTTCCTCTTAGCGCCGTTCATCTTCTTTAAGAAGTACCCGACTAGGTGCCACTGCAATTTCCTATGGAATTCCTATTGCTAGCTCATAACGCCTGAAACTGCGTATCTAGAGGCATCGGTCTCAACCCGAATAGGCCGTTCTAGGTCAAAATGGCGTAAGATAGGTGCGGTCGTAAAGGCACACTTTAGGTTAGCAAATAACTGCTTTCCTACTACGTCGAATTAGAGCGCCCTAGTCTTGGCACGTCGAGCCCCTAGTCGCTAGCCCTCGGTATAGCGATTAAGCGGCGCCGCGATGTAGGAGAACCTGTCAATGAACTGTCGATAGTAGTTAGCGAACCTAATAAAGACCCGAACGTCCTAGATCGAGGCTAGTTTAGGCTATTCTGCTATTGCTTGCACTCTCTCTAGCTCTATCGCTATGCTGTCATAGCCTACAACGAAGCCAAGGAACTCCACGCTGTCCTTATAGAACTCGCACTTGCTAAGTTTAGCGTACAAGCCGTGCTTTCTAAGCCGTTCTAGGATAGTACGCATGTGGCGGACATGCTCCGACTCCTCCTAGGAGAAGATGAGCACATTGTCTAGGTATATAACACAGATCGTGTTAAGCAAGTCCGCTAAGGCATAGTTCATGTAGGCCTAGAACTAAGCGGGGGCGTTAGACAGCCCGAAAGGCATAACAGTGTATTTAAAGTAGCTATATCTAGTCCGGAATGTAGTCTTCTACTTGTCGCCCTCCCTGATCCATACATAGTAATATGCATCCTGTACATCTATCTTCGTAAAGATCTTCCTAGTAGCAAGCTAGTTCAAGGATTCCTGAATTAGCGGGAGCGGGTAGCAGTTCTTAACCGTAAGGGCGTTAAGGGCCTAGTAATCGACGTAGAGTCGCAGGGTACTATCCTTCTTTTTCGCGAAGAGGATACCTGTACTAGCAGAAGACTTCGATAGCCTAGTCTACCTATGTTCGAGGTACTTGCGGAGGTACTCGCGCAGAACCTCTAGTTCCGCCTAAGACAGGGGGTATAATAGGCCCCATAGCGGCTAACTGCCCTTAACTAGATCGATAGATAAGTCGTGAGGCCCATGTAGGGCTAGTTCCGTAGCAGCGTCTTCTAAGAAGGCCTCTAAGAGGTCAGAATACTCCGGCCTAAGCTCACTTAGCCTATCCTAGACTACACTAGCCATAGGCGCTACTAACATGACAAAGGTAAGAGTATCAGGGTCCCTTGCGTCCGCTAGGTACTCGTAGGCCTACACTATACGGACCTGTTTGCGTCGCCTGCCTTTATGGCCCCGCTAGCGCATCTGCCTAGTTGCGAAGTTAATAGACAGGTTAAACTTCTCTAGCCATGGCTAGCCTAGGACTATATCGGCGCCATAGATGTCGCCATGTTAAAACTAGTCTAAAGTGCCCCTTAGCTAGCCTGTACTATCGCAGACTTAGAGCTATATAGGGCTACTACTAGTCACCCTAAGGCGCTAGCCGTTTAGCCTAGCGTATTCCTCCGCCAGGGGGCCTGTAACTTCTAGTCTAACCTCCTTGGCGAGTTAGCTGTTAACGAAGTTGTCCTATACGCCGCTGTCTAGTAGCGCCCTAACCTGTCGCTCGCCAAGTAGGCCTCGAATAGTAGCCCTGACTCGAAGCAGGCAGTAGTAGGTACCCTTACGCCTGTACCTAGGCTCCGCTGCCCGCCTCTGCTCCTTAGTGTAGTAGACGTAGCTAGCTACAGCTTAGAGCTCGCCAGGCTAGCCCCGACTTTTTCCTACGCTACCGCTCCTTCCGCAGGCAGCTTGTAATACCTCTCAATGTGCCTAATCTGCTTGCACTAACGGCATTCGAGCTTAGCTATCTACGACATAGTCTTCCTAGACAGGATCGACGCAGGCTAGCCCGAGCTAGGCTACTCTAGGGTACACTTACGCCGCGGTTTGCTATCCCGGGACCCGCTACTATCGGATGTCCTCCTCTTTAGGCTCCGGGGGGCCTGCTAACTAGGCTTCGGTATAAGGGGCCTAGATAGCCGACTAACGCCTAGCCGCTAGCTCTGACTAGCCCTGTCCTCCGCCTCTATTAACGTGGCGGGCAGTTGTTAGTTAGACTGCATAGCCCTCTTTAAGTCTACGTTTAAGCAGGATACGAAGGAGGCTATCTACATAGCGGGCTAGTCCTCTTCGATCTCTGCCTAGTGTAACTTCATCTCCGCTAGGAGCTAACTTAGGGACATCGTGCCTTGCTGCAGCTTCTTCAAGGTGTCGAAGGCTACTTGTCGCCTCTCGGCTAGTCGGCCCATAGAGTTAAGCATGACATCCTTCATAGTAGCCTAGTCTAGGCCCTATAGGTTATTGTCAGGGTATAGGATAGCGCTCTCGCGGGCCTGACGCTCTGATTAGACCTAGATGTCCTAGTATTCGTTTTAGTCGCTACCTATGTAGCTAGCGGCTATATCTACCTTCTAGTGCTCCTAGCCCTAGAGACCCGGGTGCCGCTAGAACTCGCGCTCTATAGAACGTACCTATTCGTTATAACAAGCCCTCGAACGCCTGTTAAAGACCTTAGGTTTAGCATATTTAGGCCCTCCCTGCCTAGGCTAGCCATACTAGTCCGAACTAGACAGTTCCGCCTGCAACTAGCGGAGCTCTCGTTCTGCTCGGGCTATTTTAAGCTTCTACTCTACGACTCGGAGCCTAGCTTTGTCCCCTTGAAGCTTCGCTCCTAATCTAGACCCCTCTAGTTCGCGATCTACTATCGCCGTTAGCTCTACTCGCTAGAAAGGGTTAAACGGCCCCTACTGTCTTTAGCCTCGAGCTAGTTTTCAAGACCTGCGCCCTAAGCGCTGTCGTCTGGCCCTAGAGGGTCCGGTCGGTTACTAGCTACGCCACTTTCGCCAGGTAGTGTAGAGCCTGTGCTCCCTTGCTTACTATTAGCGCTAGTAGCACTACTTCTTGTAGTCATCATTACTATACGATGCCCGTTATGCTTAGTAGGATCGATTCGCGTGTAAAGTAATAGGACTAACGTAGGCTAGCTAAAGTACAGGCTGTAGGTGTATAGTAGGACTACTCGAATTAATAGGGAAGGAAGTAGGATGAGTTAGGGGGATCGAGGAGTCCCCTTACTATGCCTAGGCCAGGCAGGCCTAGGCGGCCCGGGCCCTAATAGGGACGACCGTAGCCGGATCGCGCCCTGCTAGGCTAGTCAGGGCTAGTAAGTTAGTAGGTAGATTCTGTGGGGACGTGCGGAGGTAGTCCTAACAGGTGTACTATTAGGTACCTAAGACTAGGGATAAATTGATCTCCCTAGCAACTTGGATTAAGTAGTTAGGAGTAAGAGGCTCGCGTGCCCTACATAAGCATACTACTAGCAAGCATTAAAACTAACAGGACCTGAAGAAGCCTAACAGGGGCGATAGTAAGAAGCCTAGTAGAGATCCTCAAAGGTTAGCGCTACCTACTCAGAGTAGTAGCGGAGTAGCTAACAAGAATGACAACTACTACAACTGTAGCAAACCCGGCTATTAGGCGCGGGACTATCGCGCGCTAAAGAGGGAGGCAACAGCCTCTACCCGCAAGGTAGAAATAGTGTAGCTAGCTAAGGCTTAACGCTATGCCTAAGCCTGCCTACTACATGAGAGGATAGTAGCAGTGTGTCAGGCAAGGGCTAGTAACTAGTCAAGGAGCCCTTCTATAGCCTTGACTAGAAGCGAAGATGCTTTAGGACTAGACGTAGCCCTAGTGCCTACGAAGCGCCTAAAGGGCGCTATTGTTGTCGCAGAAGGGGACGAAGTTAAGACAGACATGTTACTTGATAACTACGTAGACATTAACGTCATGTCTTAAGCTTACGCCTTATAGCATAGGCTTAAGCGAGTCGCAAGCGTGCCTCTTCCTGCTATGGATTCATTCTAGGGGAAGAGAGGCTATTATTATGGCGCATATTAGCTAAAGATCTGGCTAGCAGATAGTATAGGATACGAGAAGCATACATAGAGCATATTCTACACATTAGATATGCTAGGAGCGCTAGTCTTGCTAGGGCGGCCCTAGAGGCGCTAGCAGACTATCATCATACATAGTAACACAGATAAGTGGCGTTATAGCAGCGTACCCGCCATAGCACGCGTGCTTGACGCTAGGCGTTTCTATCGGTTATTAAAAACCGAATCTTAGGTATTTGTAGTCGCTACTAGTAAAACAGCAGGACTAGGACCTCTTCCTGATGTAGTCAAGGACTTTGCTAACATGTTTACTAACGAAAAGGACGTGACGTGACTAAGCTTAGGCGCGTTAACAGCGTAGAGTATGCTATCACGTTACAAGATAGCAAGAAGCCGCCTTTTCGGCCTCTGTATAATCTGTTAGGAGCAGAGCTAGAACTACTTTAGGAATATCTCGATTAGGCCCTTCAGAATAGTTAGATCTAGCGTAGTACTAGCGAGGCAGGTGCTCCTATCCTGTTCGTACTAAAGAAGGACAAGACTATACGACTATGTGTAGATTACTATAGGCTAAATGAGATTTTAGTCAAGGATTAATGCCCCTTGCCGCTTATCGATGAGACTCTTACGCGCCTTAGGCGTGTAGCATGGTTCTCTAAGTTAGACTTAAAGGACGCATACTATAGGATCCTAATCAAGGAAGATGACTACTAGAAGACTACGTTTTATACGCGCTATAGTTACTTGAAGTATCTAGTAATGCCTTTTAGGTTAACTAACGCTCTAGCAACCTTTTAAGCGTACATTAATCGAGACCTTGCCAGCCTCGTAGATGTTTGTTACATGGTATATTTAGACGATATCCTGATCTATAGCGACTTACGCGAGGAACATACTTAGTACCTATGCCTAGTATTAGAACGGCTACGAAAATACACTCTATACGCTAGCTAAAAGAAGTGCAAGTTCTATACTTACTAGCTAGAGTTCCTAGGCTTCGTCATTAACAGCTTAGGCGTGTTAATAGATGAGAGCAAGCTTAGCGTAGTAAAGGAGTAGCCTGTACCTAAGACTCTAAAGGAAGTTTAGAGCTTTCTTAGCTTCGCTAACTTCTACTAGAGGTTCATTAAGAACTATTCTAAGATAGCCGCGCTGCTTACTACCATGGCTAAGGGAAAGGGTAGCCCGTTCCTATAGGGAGAGGCTAAAGAGGCTACTTTCCGCATGCTTATATTAGCCTTTACTAGTACTCTAATCCTCTAGCATTATGATCCTAAACTTCTAATTAAGATGGAAACAGACGCCTCTAGATTTGCCTTAGGCGGCATTCTCTCCTAGCTTGTTGCGAGCGAAGACACTACTTGCTAGCACCCTATTACATTCTACTCTTAGAAGTTTACCCTAGTAGAGTAGAACTACGAGACCTATAAATAAGAGCTGTTAGCAATCGTAGAATGCTTCAAGACATGGCGCTACTATCTTGAAGGCGCGCTGCAGACTATTTGCGTACTCTCTGACTATAATAACCTTTGTAGGTTCATAGGCGTAAAACAGGTAAACGGCCGCTAAGCTTAGTAGGCCATGAATCTGTCGAGGTTCGATTTTGCTATTAAGCATAATAAGGGAACTAACAACCTAGCCGATAGGCCTTCCTGTCATGCGGATTACGTACTATCTACGTAGGCGGCAAACACGCTCCTCCTAACCCTAAGAAATAAACTGTCATTCTAGGGCTAGGAGAGAGAACAAGCTAGTAACCTAATTGTTAATCGCATCTAGGCTACATGCGTATAGCGGGCGAAGAGCATAGAGCTCCTACTCTGACCTAGAGAGCACTAACCTATGACAACCCTACTAGCCTTCATTTGCAAGGTAGTAACCTAGGAAGAGTCTCTAGTAAAGGACATTTCAGAGAACAATTAGCCTTAGAGCGACCTGAAAGCACTAGCGAGGACTAGGAGTACAAGTATAGCGTCTAGTATAAGGGCAATCGCATTTAGGTCCTAAATGATAAAGCATTAAAGGCGTAACTACTACGCCTACATTATAACAACCTGTTAGCTAGGCACTTTAGGAGGAACTATACCCTTACCTTGTTGTCGCGAAAGTACTAGTAGCCGGATATTACAAAGGAGGTTAACGAATACGTCTAAACCTGCTACATATGCCAAATAATAAAGAGCAAGTACTATCGCAGATATAGCGAGGCGTATGCTTTGCCCCTACCTAACAGGCTATAGTAAGAGATTACTATAGACTTCATTACGGACTTGCCCCTAAGCAAGCTCTTTGGTTTCATGTATAATGCCATCCTAGTAATTGTCGATAGGTTCTCTAAGATAGTAATCTTTGTCCTAACTAATAAGACGTGTACTAGCTTAGAACTAGCGAACATCATAGTACGTAAAGTTGTATGTCGTTTTAGCATGCTAGAAGGAGCGCTCTTAGATCGTAGTAGTGTCTTTACTAGCTAATACTAGAGTAACTTTATATGTAAAGCATAACTAAAGCATAAGCTTAGCACGGCCTTTTATCTGCAAACTAATAGCTAGACTAAGCAGGCAAACTAGACTCTAGAATAGTACCCCTGTTATTACTATAATGAGGAACAAAATGACTAGGCTAAGTTGTTACTGCAAGCTAAATATGCGAGCAACGTATACGATAATACTACTACTAGCATGTCGCCTTTCTAGGTAGTATTAGGATTCTAGCCTTCCCTGACATTAGCGCCTCGGGACGAGTCTGCTAAAGGAAGGGTACTAGCTGCTATAGAGCGCGCGCATTAGTTACGCGACATAACTAAAAAGCTTAAAGAGAATTAGCGATAGACAGTAAACTAGCGGGTAGAGTACTATTACACGCGGCATAAGCGCTAAGCTTATTCTGTGGGAGATATAGTGCTATTGTTAACTAAGAACTTGCGACTACTAGTGCTAAAGAAGAAGATAGCAGCCTGATTCGTCAGACCATTTCGCATGCTAGATGTAATAGGTAATCAGGCTTATTGCCTAGTACTGCCTTCCTAGTACTAGATCTACAATGTTTTCTATGTCTCGCTACTTGAGCCTTAGAATAGCCGAGCAGGCAAAGAGCCTGCCTATCCTATGCCTCTTGCTAAAGAGGGTAGCAAGTATAAGGTTAAGGCTATTAGAGGTATAAGGGTACATGGCGGTATACACTAATACCTAGTGTAGTAGAAGGATTAGCTAGAGGATTACAACATCTAGGTTAATGAAGCCGACTACGAGGGCACGAAGGACCTGATTAAAGCATACCTGGCGTAGGAGAGAGGCAAGAAGAGATTAGGTAGAGGACAAAGGGGAAAGTAAGTCTAGGGGAAACGGCATTACAGGCTACCTATATTTTGGCCCTAGGCGGGGCGCGAAAGCCAAGCATGCTTGTAGCTAGAGCTGCCTACCCCCTAAGAGCGCTCGAATTAGGGCTACTTATCATCCTCTACTACTATCTCCGCATCATCCCCTACTACTATGTTCGCATCCTCCTCTGCCTCTACGTCTTCATCATCGTCAGGGCGACGACCTAGGAGGTCTATAAGGCCCTTACGCTCCTAGCAAGGGGTTAGCAGGCAACGATCTAACAGGGAGTATTCCCAGGATATGCTTACCTCTATCTCGTTATTAAGACAGGCCCGGAGCCTACTTATGGCGGCGTCGGCGCAAGTGAGATCCGCGCGGGGCACGCTGGCATCTAGGAACTATTAGCAGGTTAGCATGCGACAGGCGAACGACAAGCCAGGGGACTTATAGCGCGGCTAAGCTCAAAGAGGCCTACTAAGGCCTACGTGTGCTACTTAGTAGCAGCAACAGCCTAGCTGCTACTACCTGCTAGCGCGGCGCTAGCAGCACGCTTGGCCTTAGTCGTAATAGCAGGGAAGCGCTTAGGGACAGAGTCGCGGTTACGCTATAGCCTCTATAGATAGTTAGTACCTAAAACCTATGCCTTAGGTATGTAACAAGCAGGTAGGAAACATACCTTAAGTAGCAGGCGCTAGTTCGCGGCAGCGTCTAGGAAGGCCCGCTAGGCTACGGCGTAGTCCTTGTTAGTAGTGTCAGGATTACGCCTAACACGCCTAGCCTTAGCGCGGGCGTAGAGCACGACATTATATTTGGCCGCTATGGCCTAGTTCATAGAGGTACACACGTAGTTGTTCTTGCTATAGCTGCAAGCATAGTTAGTAGTTATAACAAGCAGGAGAAGTGTAAGACTTAGGCAGACAAAGAGGCATACTACTTGTAACGCTTCTGCTATCCTAACTTGAAGTATACGTTACATTGCCTGTACTCTAAAATCAAGTTAGTAGCGTACTACGTATGTTTAAAGCAAGCGACATGTACTAGAAAGGCCGATGTACTACGCGTAGCGCTCGTAGTTATTAACAAGCGGCTTCTTACTATAACTGTAGTAGGAGGAGGGCGTAAATTTAGCAGGCTAGGCACCTGTTAACCTCGTAGGAGTAGCTAGCGCAGCGCTAGCGGCGATCTTAGAACCTTTAGGAGGTATGTTAAAAGGTTAATGTAATAAAGAAAGTCAGGATTACTGCATACGAATAGCGGACTTTATACCTGCGCGCTGTTTACACTATAGAAGCTTCCTGTAGTTATAAACTCCCTGTTACTACAAGTAACTAGCGCTAGAACTAATTAGAACTAACGAGCGTGTTCGCGGCATGCTTCACGTAGCGACAAAGAGTCATGTCGCCTAAGTCATGACTCTAGCATAATTTACAAGCTGCCTCCGCGAGGAGGGGGGTTTACAAGGGGGCTACCTGCTTACAGAGTAAACTGTAGGGGACCTAATCTTGCTTAGCGCAGGAAGGAAGCTCTCTGAGTGTTAAGAGGGCCCTTATAGGAGAAGGGGGCAAATGATGCTAGACGGCTAAGCTATAGGCTCATTTGGCTACGCTAACAAGCTAAGCCGTACGTGACGTACGTAGGCGCATCTTATGCGCTTTGCGGGATAATTGAAGAAGGGCAGTAATTAGTCTTTAGACCTTACCCTATAGTTAGGGATAGAGGCTCTATATACTGCTACATACCTACGTATTAATTACTAGTCGCATACTATATTAAGGGTCTAGTCCTAGCGTGATAATACGGCTTACACATTCTAAGTGTAACAATTGCGTTAGATGTTACGCTAATCGCTAGTATAAGCTATTAATTAAGGAGAAAATAGGGGTAGTTAAGTTAAGGCTTACTACAATTAAACTACGACTTAACAAATTCGACATATGCATTAACGCGCGGCTTAGTAATATAGAGGGTATGCTTAGTAGTACTAGAGACATTAATAATGTTAATAATAATAGTAACGTGCGGTCTATTATAGCAAGGTTTAGTATAGTTAAGGGGCGGTTAGCTATGCTAGTAGAGCACGTTACTAGTCTTATAGACTATAGTAATAGCTAGTTTGCTATAATGCGTGTAAAGCTTAATACTATTATAGAGTAGATAGTTAACGTGAGTCATACTATTATAGATAGTATAATCTATATTAAGGTACTCTAGGGGGCTACATTTACAGGTACTACGCTACTAGAGTATACTAATAAAGAGCGCTATGACCTCTCTAGAGGTAGCGTGTAGTAGTAGTAGTATGATACAGTTGATACTAGGAGGCCATTAGAGCCGCATAGGTTCTAATGCCTGCCCTTAGCATGTAGTAACCCTGCTATACATAGTAAGGGGGTCCTTCGTACATACCTTAGCTCGTATGTTGTCTAAGTAGGATTAATGCTTAACGTAGGATACTTCTATGTCGCTAACCCTACGGTACCCCTACAGGGGCTTCCTGACCCTATAGTACCCCTGCAGGGTTAGGCTCAGACATGCTTTCCCTAATTAAGGGGCGTCAGGGGTTATAAGCACCTCTAGCGCTACCTCTGCAATAAGCAGAAAGCAGCGCTGTCTTGTACCTACTAAAAGGTCAGATTACTCTGTTATACTACGAGATATTTTCAAATTATATAGCATATACATCTATATTAGTTCTGCTTTCTCCCCCCTACTTTGCAGTCTAGCAGAGAATATTACAACATGTCTAGAGTACCGCGAACTCGTAACTAACGCGTAGTAAGCGCTATCCTAAGCGCCTGTAATAGCAAAGCTAGCCTAAGTAATTAGCCTGTAGGAGTACCTCCTGTAAGCGACACTACATTAAACGACGGTTCTACTAGAGGCTAATTACGTAGCAGACAAGTAAATAGATCCCCTGCACAGGGACTACAGCTAACCCTGACTATGAACCTAGCCCTTGTAGCCATGATTGTCAATTAGGTCGCGAACCGCCTTGCGGACTAGGGCTAGGGCCGCACCCCTTCTAGTAGCGATAACAGCGAGGACGACAAAGACGTTACTATGAGTAGTACTAGCAAACTAGCGGATGAAGAAATCTAGCAAGATTTCACGCTAGGGACCTGCAAAGATAACGTACTAGTAGGCGTAGACCCTCTACATATGCCTGCAAATGTAGTGCCTTAATTCGGGGCCATAGTAGGCTAACTAGGAGGTAGTCGTAACGCATGTAACCTAAAGCCGTTTAAGGGAGATACCTTAAAGGAGGCTCGAACTTTCTTGCAGGCGTGTGAGGCAGTTTTCGTGCTTAACTTACGCGGATATGCCATAGAGGGCGAACAGGTTACCTTTAGTATAATGTAGCTTAAAGAGGATAAGGAACCCCGTAACAATTAGCATGAGTAGTAAAACCTTATGCAGGTCTATAACAGAACGTATACATAGGCGGACTTTTGCTAGTTCTGTGTTAACTAGGTTAAGGATCTAGGGAACTATGCCCTTATAGTGTCTGTCGAGTATGAGAAGGCTAAGTAGGGGAAGGGACAAACTACCTCTAGCTTCGCTACCTATCTCGCTACGCTCGAGGGACAGATGCTACCCTATACTAAGACGTAACGCGTGTAGCACCTACTCGTCAAGCTTAATAACAATCTTTAGAACATAATCATGACTTTTCATGAACTTCTAACAACTTGGCAAGACCTCGTGTCCCTTGCGACACGTATAGAAATTACCTTGAAGCGAAATAGACGATTAAGCGGCAAGGACAATAAGCGTTTAAGCCCTGAAGACCTACTAAAGGGCCGCTATTACAAGCGCCCTAAGAGTTATGTCTAACGCGGTAGTTCCTTCTAGAGGAGCAAACCCTCTAAGCCTAAAGATAGTAGCGAGAAGCCTCTAAGCAGCTACTACATCTAGAGTACAAAGGACTACTAGGCCGCTTACTATCCTAAACGAAGCGATAGGAAGAAGGTAAACAAGGTGTCTGAAACCTTCCTAGAGGGGAAGCAAAAGAAGGACAAGCCCGAGAATACCGAATAACTACCGCAGGTGTCTAAGCTGTCTGTCACTAATAGTGTAGACTCGTGGCCTGCCTAGCGCCTATTCGGTATAGTCTGAGTTAATGGCTCGCTTAAGCTAGTAGACTACATGTTAGACGACCTTGCGGAGGTTAATGTGATACCCTAGCGGGTAATCGTACGGCTTACTTTGAAGCTGATTCTAGGAGCCTTGCTGCCTACTATGAAGTCCTTTCGAGGCGAAGGCGTAGCGGCTTAAGGCGCGTACAATGTACGCCTCTAACTTGCGGACTCTTTAGGAGAAGAGCGCGAGACTAACGAAGTCTTCTACACTAAAGACGTTCCTAATAAGGAGCTCTTGCTAGGCCGCCCTTAGCGCTATAAGCAGGGAGTTGTTGTTAATAGAGCTCCTGACAATTAGTTCTATAGCTCTAAAGGCGAAGTTCCTATAGTAAGGATACGTGACGCATATAGCTTCTACAAAGACATGAAGAAGGTCTAATGTGTGTATGCAGTCTACATACAGAACGTTAAGGAAGACGTTACCCTTCTACCTGAGTTAGAGGAATACGCCGATATTTTTGACGTAGAGGCTACGGCCTATACCTAGGCCCTAGACGCAGAGCATGCGATTAACCTTAAGGAGGGTTATAATCCTCCGCATTAACCTCTGTACCCTATGTCGGAATCTTAGCTTAAAACACTTCGAGACTACGTCTACAAGGCGCAAAAGAACGCGTGGATCTGACGAAGTAACAGCGAGGCTAGAGCGTTAGTAATGTTCGTCCCGAAGAAGGATAACACGCTCCGCCTATACGTTAACTATAGGGGCCTTAATACAGTGACTTAGAAGAACTGCTGCCCCCTACTACTTATTAGCAAGACGCTTGACCGCCTTAGTCGCGCCGCTATATTCTTGTCTATCGACTTGAAGGACGCCTACTTAGATACCTATCCGAACGGGCGACGAGTAGAAGACTACGTTCTAAACGTAGTACAGATACTTCGAGTACATAGTAATACTATTTAGGTTAAATAATGCACTAGTAACTTTTCAAGCGTATATTAATCGGGCCCTTACTAGCCTCGTTATTACCTACTACGTAGTATATTTAGACGATATACTAGTCTACTCTGACTCGAAGGAGGAGCATATTTAGCATCTAAAGATAGTACTTAAATAACTCTGCAAGTTTGCTCTGTATACGAACCTAAAGAAGTCCTTATTCCTTACGGATAGGATTAAGTTTCTTAGATACATCGTTTCCATGGAAGGAGTTATCATGGATAACTAAAGTGTGTCTGTAATCGCAGAGTAGCTGTAACTAGCTACCCTCTAAGAAGTGTAGGTATTCCTAGGGTTTACTAACTTCTATTGCAGATTCATAAAATCCTATTCAAAGATAGTAGCTCCCCTCACGGCCCTTGCAAAGAGCGCGATTTAAGGTAAAAAGCCAGGAATAGTGCCTTAGGAGGAGGCTTAGAGTAAGGCTTTCTCTGAACTTAAAGTAGCTTCTTAAACTACGCCTATACTTCGGCACTTTGACCCTACTACAAAGATCCGGATAGAGACTAATACTTCAAAATTTGCAATAGCTGTAATTATATCGTAGCTCTAGTTACATGAAGGCCATGCGTAATAGTACCTAATTGCCTTCTAGTTGCGGAAGATGCAGGGCGCTAAGCTTAACTACGAGACTTACGACTAAGAGCTTTTAGCTATTGTCGACGGCTTTAAGGAGTACCGACACTACCTCGAAGGCGTAGCGTACCCTATTAAGGTGCTTACTAACTATAACAACCTTCGCGGCTTCATGGGTATAAAGCAGCTAAGTAGTTAGCAAGCAAGGTAGGCGACTTTCCTTGCTAGCTTTGACTTTGTTATCTAGCATCATTCTAGGAAGACAAATCTAGGTAACAACGGTCCTTCGTGACGACTAGACTATAACACTAGGGAGTAGGGTAACTAATAGCTTCTCCCTACACTACAGGCAAAGCTTGTAGTTTAGGGTAACAACCTGTTATTAGCTCCTCTTATAGGTTGACTACAGGCCTAATAGGGCCTTATAGCCTCCGCTAGCAATGAATCCTCCTATCTGGCGGTTATGGCAACTATGCCTAGCTTGATCTGTGCGGTAGTTAACTAGCTTACATGTAGTAATCATGCAATGTCGAAAGAACCCTTTAAAGAAGTCTCGAGACTTATTTAGCAGTTACAAGAGCGAGAACTAGAGTTAATTAATAAGGGTGTAGCCCTCCAAGATATTGCAGGCGGTCCGAGAGATTAGACTAAGTCTGGCGACTTGTAGTACTTTGACAATAGGCTCTACGTACCTGCTAACTACGTACTCTGTTCGCAGCTCCTCCGTATTTATCATGACAATAAACTTGCGGCTTATTTTGGCGCAGAGAAGATGAATACGCTTCTTAGACGCAAATACTAGTAGCTGACGCTAGAACAGGGTGTTTCCGACTATGTGAAATCCTGCTAGACATGCTAGATTAGCAAATCTTGGCGCTATTACCCCTATAGCGATAAACAGGCTCTCCTACTACTAGAGAGACTATGGCAAGACCTAACCATGGATTTCCTTACTAATTTGCCGCTAGCATAGTAGAGAAGCGATGTAGTTAATGCTGTCCTTATAGTAGTTAACTAATATTCGAAGATAAATGTCTTCATCCTATATACAAAAGCTTGCATAAGCAGTAAGCCTGCGCGACTACTTCGCGACAAAGTCATATAGCGCTTTAGTGTACCCCGAAGTATTCTATTAGATCAAGGTTCTGTCTTTACTAGTAAATACTAGCAAGAATTTGTGTTTAAGGCGCGTGTTAAGCTCTCCCTAAGTATAGCATTCTATCTACAGACTAATAGTTAGACTAAACGTATGAACTAGACTCTTAAGTAGTACCTTTAGTGCTACTATACTAAGAATTAGGATGCCTAGGCTAACACAATTCCTATAGCAGAATTCGTAGTTAATAATAGCATGCATGCTACTATGCGCATGTCGCCATTTTAGATTCTTTATAGCTTTGATCTAGAAATACACCTAGAACCGCCTTAGGACGAGTCTTCTAAGGAGAGGGTGCTAGCCGCTGCGGAATTAGCGCGGCGTATGCGCGAGGTACATTTAGTGCTAATAGAACACTAGAAAAAGGCCTCAGAATACTAGATTAAACATAATAACGCCTGTGCTAAACCGATGTAGTATGTAGTTAGTACGAAGGTGTTACTGTTAACAAAGAATCTAAAGCTGAAACTTCTAAGTAAGAAGATGACGCCAAGGTTTGTCGGACCCTTCTAGATACATGACATAATAGGTTTGCTAGTATACTAGCTATCGCTACTACTATCGTATTATGTGTATAACGTCTTCTACGTATCTCTACTTAAACTATATGATACGGTTAATACTAGGGGGCCATTAGAACCGCATGGGTTCTAATAGCCGCCCTTGGCATGCAGTGACCCTGCTACATATGGCAAGGGGGTCCTTCGTACATACGTTAGCTCGTATGTCGTCTAAGTAGGATCAGTTGTCGACGTAGGACGCCCCTACGTCGCTAACCCTACGGTACCCCTACGGGGTTAGGCTCGGACATGCTTTCCCTAATTAAGGAGCGTCGGGGGTTATAAGCACCCTTAGCGCTACCTCTGCGATAAGCAGAAAGCAGCGCTATCTTATACCTACTAAAAGGTCGGATTACTCTGTCACACTACGAGATATTTTCATATCATATAGCATATACATCTATATTAGTTCTGCTTTCTCCCCCCTGCTTTACAGTCTAGCAGAGAATACTACGATATGTCTTAAGCACTACGAACTCGCAACTAACGCGCAGCGAGCGCTATCCCGAGCGCCCGCGACGGCGAAGCTAGCCTGAGTAACTAGCCCGCAGGAGTACCCGCTACGAGTGACACTATATCGAGCGACAAGTCCGCTAGAGGCTAATTACGCGGCGGACTAGGCAATAGACCCCCTGCATAGGGACCGCAAGTAACCCCGACTATCGACCTGGCCCTCGTAGCCATGATTGTCGATTAGGTCGCGAACCGCCTTGCGAACTAGAGCTAGAGCCGCACCACTCCTAGTAGCGACAACGGCGAGGACGACGAAGACGTCGCCATGAGCGGTACTAACGAACTAGCGGACGAAGAAATCTAGCGAGATTTCACGCTAGGGACCCGCAAAGACAACTTACTAGGAGGCGCAGACTCTCCGCGTGTACCCGCGAACCTAGTGCCTGAATTCGGGGCCATAGTAGGCTAACTAGGAGGTAGTTGTAACGCACGCAACCTAAAGCCGTTTAAGGGAGACACCTTGAAGGAGGCGCGAACTTTCTTGCAGGCGTATAAGGCAGTTTTTGTGCTTAACCTACGCGGATATTCCATGGAGGGCGAACGAGTCGCCTTTAGTATGATGTAGCTCGAAGAGGATAAGGAACCTCGTAACAATTAGCATGAGCGGTATGACCTTATGCGGGTCTATGACAGAACGTATACATAGGCGGACTTTCGCTAGTTCTGTGTCGACTAGATCAAGGATCTAGGGAATCGCGCCCTTACCGTGTCTGTTAAGTACGAGAAGGCTAAGTAGGGGAAGGGACAAACAACCTCTAGCTTCGCAACCTATCTCGCCACGCTTAAGGGACAGATGCTACCCTATACTAAGACGTAACGCGTACGGCACTTGCTTGTTAAACTTAATGACAATCTTTGGAACATAATCATGACTTTTCATGAACTTCTGACAACTTGGCAAGACCTCGTGTCCCTTGCGACACGTATGGAAATTACCTTGAAGCGAAATGGAAAATCGGGCGGTAAGGACAATAAGCGTCTAAGCCCTAAGGACCTACCGAAGGGCCGCTATTACAAGCGCCCTAGAGGCCACGTCTAACGCGGTAGTTCATTCTGGAGGAGCAAGCCCTCCGAGCCAAAAGACAGTAGCGAGAAGCCTCCGAGTAGCTGCTACATCTGTAGAGCGAGGGACTACTAGGCGGCTCGCTGTCCTAAACGAAGTAATAGGAAGAAGGTAAGCAAGGTGTCCGAAACCTCCCTAGAGGGGAGGCGAAAGAAGGACAAGCCTAAGACAACCGAATAGCTACCGCGGGTATCTAAGCTGTCTGTTATTAATAGTGTAGACTCGTGGCCTGCCTAGCGCCTATCTAGTGCGGTCCGAGTTAACGGCTCGCTCGAGCTAGTAGACTATATGTTAGATGACCTTGCGGAGGTTAACGTGATACCCTAGAGGGTAATCGTACGGCTCGGTTTAAAGCCAATCCTAGGAGCCCTGCTGCCTACCATGAAGTCCTTTTAGGGCGAAGGCGTAGCGGCTCGAGGCGCGTACAACGTGCGCCTCTAACTCGCGGACTCCTCAGGAGAAGTGCGCGAGACTAACGAAGTCTTCTACGCCAAAGACGTTCCTAATAAGGAGCTCCTACTCGGCCGCCCTTAGCGCTACAAGCAGGGAGTCGTTGTTAATAGAGCTACTAACAACTAGTTCTATAGCTCTATAGGCGAAGTTCCTGCGGTGCAGATGCATGACGCACGCAGCTTCTACAGGGACATGAAGAAGGTCTAATGCGTTTATGCGGTCTACATACAGAACGTTAAGGAGGACGTTACCCTTCTACCTAAGTTAGAGGAATACGCCGATATTTTCGACGCAGAGGCTGCGGCCTATGCCCGGGCCCTAGACGCGGAACATGCGATTAACCTTAAGGAGGGCTATAACCCTCCGCATCGACCTCTGTACCCTATGTCGGAATCGTAGCTCGAAACACTTCGAGACTATCTCTACAAGGCGCAAAGGAACGCGTGGATCCGACGAAGCGACAGCGAGGCTAGAGCGCTAGTTATGTTCGTCCTGAAGAAGGACAACATGCTCCGCCTATACGTTAACTATAGGGGCCTTAACGCGGTAACCTAGAAGAACCGCTGCCCCCTACTACTTATTAGCGAGACGCTTGACCGCCTTAGTCGCGCTGCCATCTTCTTGTCTATCGACTTAAAGGACGCCTACTACTAGATACCGATCTGAAAGGGCGACAAGTAGAAGACTACATTCCGAATGTAGTACGGACACTTTAAGTATATAGTAATGCTGTTTAGCTTGACTAACGTACTAGCAACGTTCTAAGCGTATATTAACTAGGCCCTAGCCGACCTCGTTAACACCTACTACGTAGTATATTTAGACGATATACTAGTCTATTCCGACTCGAAGGAGGAGCATATTTGGCATCTAAGTATAGTGCTCGAACGGCTCTACAAGTTCGCTCTATACGCGAACCTAAAGAAGTGCTTATTCCTGACAGATAGGATTAAGTTTCTCGGATACATCGTCTCTACGGAAGGAGTCATCATAGATGACCGAAGGGTGTCTGTAATCACGGAGTAGCTGTAGCCGACTACCCTCTAAGAAGTGCAGGTGTTCCTAGGATTCACTAACTTCTATCGCAGATTCATACGATCTTACTCGAAGATCGTGGCTCCCCTCACGGCCCTCGCAAAGGGCGCGGTTCGAGGAAAAAAGCCAGGGAAAGTGCCTTAGGAGGAGGCTTAGAGCAAGGCCTTCTCTAAACTTAAAGCAGCTTTTTAAACTACGCCTATACTTCGGCACTTTGACCCTACTACGAAGATCCGGATAGAGACTAATGCTTCAAAATTCGCAATAGCCGTAATTATATCGCAGCTCTAGTCGCACAAAGGCAGTACGCGATAGTACCTGATTGCCTTCTAGTCGCGGAAGATGTAGGGCGCTAAGCTTAACTATGAGACTTATGACTAAGAACTTTTGGCTATTGTTAACAGCTTCAAGGAGTACTGACACTACCTCGAAGGCGCAGCGTACCCTATTAAGGTACTTACTAACTATAACAACCTTCGCGGCTTCATGGGCGTGAAGCAGCTAAGTAGTCGGCAAGCAAGGTAGGCGACTTTCCTCGCTAGCTTTGACTTCGTTATCTAGCATTGTTCTAGAAAGACGAATCCGGCTAATAGTCCTTCGCGACGACCAGACTACGACACTAGGGAAGAGGGTAACTAACAGCTTCTCCCTACGCTGTAAACGAAGCTTGTAGTTTAGGGCGGCGATCTGTCGTTAGCTCCTCTTGTAGGTCGACTGCGGGTCTAATGGGGCCTCATGGCCTCCGCTAGTAACGAACCCCCCTATCTGGCAGCTATAGCGACTATGTCTAGCTTAATCCGTGTAGTAGTCAACTAGCTTACATGTAGTAAGCATGCGATGTCTAAAGAACCCTTTAAAGAAGTCTCGAGACTTATTCAGCGATTATAAGAGCGAGAACCGGAGTTAATTAATAAGGGTGTAGCCCTCTAGGACACTGCAGGCGGTCCGAAGTACTAGACTAAGTCAGGCGACTTATAGTACTTTGACAATAGGCTCTACGTACCTGCTAACTACGCACTCTGTTCGTAGCTCCTCTATATTCATCATGACGATAAACTTGCGGGCCATTTTGGCGTAGAGAAGACAAACGCACTTCTCGGACGCAAATACTAGTAGCCTACGCTAGAACAGGATGTCTCTGACTATGTCAAATCCTGCTAGACGTGCCAGATCAGCAAATCTCGGCGCTATCGCCCCTATGGCGATGCTTAGGCGCTCCTACTACTAGAGAGACTATGGCAAGACTTAACTATGGATTTTATTACCGATTTGCTGCTAGCAAAGTAGAAAGGCAATATGGTTAATGCTGTCCTTGTAGTAGTCGCCTAATACTCGAAGATAAATGTCTTCATCCTATGTACGAAAAGGTGTATAAGCGGCAAGCTTGCGCGGCTACTTTGTGACGAAGTTATACGGCGCTTTAGTGTCCCCTAAAGTATCCTATCGGATCGAGGTTCTGTCTTTACTAGTGAATACTAGCAAGAATTTGTGTTTAAGGCGCGTGTTAAGTACCGCCTAAGTATAGCATTCTATCTACAGACTAATAGTTAGACTGAACGTATGAACTAGACTCTTAAGTAGTACCTTTAGTGCTACTACGCTAAGAACTAGGATGCCTAGGCTAACGCAATTCCTATAGCGGAATTTGCAGTTAATAACAGTGTACATGCTACTATGCGCATGTTGCCATTTTAGATTCTTTATGGCTTTAATCCGGAAATACACCTAGAACTGCCTTAGGACAAGTCTTCTGAGGAGAGGGTGCTAGCTGCCGCGGAATTAGCGCGGCGTATGCGCGAGGTACATTTAGTGCTAATAGAACACTAGAAAAAGGCCTCAGAATCCTAGATTAAACATAATAACGCCTATGCTAAACCGATGTAGTACGCAGTTAGTACAAAGGTGTTACTATTAACGAAGAATCTCAAGCTAAAACTTCTAAGCAAGAAGATAACGCTAAGGTTCGTCGGACCCTTCCGGATACGCGACGCAATAGGCTCGCAGGCATACTAGCTATCGTTACTATCGTCGTATCGTGTACATGACGTCTTCTACGTATCTCTACTCGAACTATAGGTATAGCGTAAGGGCGAAGAGCCCGCGGACCTAATGCTAGTAGCAGAAGAGAACGAAGAGTAGGAAGTCGAGGGTATTAAGGACAGTATGCGGCGTAAGGGCGCAACGTACTATCTAGTAAAGTAGAAAGGATACCTACCTAAGTACACATAATAGGTTCTAGCTAAAGACTACAAGAACGCTCTAGAAGCTATTCGTGAATTCGAAGAGCGGAGGAGGCATAAGCAGGGCTTAAGAAGGTCGATTCGTAGGAAGATAAGGGTTCTAGAGCAGGATTCTTAACACATGTATATAGCGCATGACGCGCAAAGTGACAACGAGAAGCAAACGCCCTACTCATACATCATTGATGCCTAAAGGCACACCTAGAATAAACCCAAGAAGAACAAGAGACATGCTCGGATTAGCTTCGTAGCTAATGCTTAGCGACTACTAGTTAGGGGCTTCCTAACTAAACCCGAAGCAGGAGAGTCTTTCTTGTTATAGTCCGCTAGGGACTACCTACCTACACAGGGTCTACCAAACACCCCGAAGTGACTATAAGTAACGGGGGTAGTAACGCCACGAAGAGAGGCTAGCATCTTCTTCTTTAGTAGGTTGCGAGGGAGCTCGTCTTTAGAGCCTATAGTAGCTAGAGAACTAGCGACACCCTTACCGCGCCTAGTCGCGACAACTACCTCATCCTTAGCATTAGAAGGCGAAGAGACTTAAGTGCGCTTGCGGCTATTGCGCTCGGCCCTCGAGATCATCTTGCGCTTCTTGACACAAGTGTCGACTACATCATCGGACTTAGTGTCTCCCTTAGGCGTAACTAGTGCGGTGACACTATAGCGCGAAGGGATTACGTTAGGACCGAAGGTATCCTAGACGTCGTCATCCTCCTTATCCTCAAAGATCTGGCCTAGAGGCTTGTGCCTTAGCGTCTTGACAGACGTAGTGCAGGTCGCAAGTAGGGAAGGCTCGGCTTCCTTGTCGCTAACCTTAATTTCGGCCCTGGCCCTCTTCTTCTTCTTAGACAGTAGCGTCGAGGCGGCGTAGGCGGCGGCGCTACAATGTGTTAGCTATACGCACGCGACAGGATTCGAGTAAGTAACTTACAGCTTAGTCCTTAGGACCGGCTTAGAGGCAGGCTGTCTCTCGGTATGGCGCTAGGGCATAGCCTTAGTAGCGGGAGCGGTGAATTGCTTGATGACCTTCTTGCGGATTATCCGTGTCTTAAAGTCATCGTTAATAGAGGCAAGGGCCCCGAGTTACTAACGCTAACGGCTAGTCGGATATTTCTCGACGCTAACGTTAGCCTAGCGGAGAAAGTCAGCATTTATACTTGGAGAGTACCCGCACTATAAGCGTACTATAGCGAAGGTCTTAACCCTAACGGTTAGCACCTTCAAGATCTTCTAGACTAAGTCTGCGATTAGACCTAGACAAACGTTTTCGCCTGTTAGTAGAGAGTCGAAGCGAACACTGCCATGAGAACGGTTAGTAGTTGCGGTAAAGCACGAGAGGGCGCCAAGCAGGTAGGCAAGTACCTTGCGGTACTTAGCCTGTAGCCTGTTCATAGTCGGAGTACCTTTAGTAATCCCCTTGTCGCGCGTACTCTAGAAGTCATCGATGTTACAGCAGAGCTAGTTGTACTCGCCATATACCTCTTCAGGGAGGTCTTGGCATTTTTGATGCTTGCTATTATAGTTAACATAATTGTAGTAGACACTACCCTTATTAAACCTGCTGACGCAGATCTTAGCTACGCTTTAGTTAGTACTAGTCACGCATACCTCGCGGGTAGGGGACGCCTTACTAACACGCGGAGGAGAGATGTGTGCAGCTTGGCTACTAAGGTTGTCAAGGCATCGTCGACATAAGTAACGATCGCGGGTAGAGCGAGTAGCGTCGAACTTAGTCTGCAGCATATAAGCTATTATAGCTAAGACGGGTTAATTGATCTTGATTGATTAATTGAAGAAGAAGGAGCTCTAGTATAGACCTGCAGACATAGCGAGGCGCAAGCTAAGCGAAGTTAGAGCGGAGGTTAATATTAGTATCTTAGAACAGGAAAGTTTAGGAAGCGACGAGGTTTTTATACCCTCTGATAGCCCCCCTGTTGCCTACCGTAACTGTTAAGCTACTAACTCGAACTACATGCGCAGAGTACCTGCCTTTAGTTAACTTACAAGGGGACCGAATAATGCAATAACGGATAACGCGGCTGTTACGCATGTGCGCTAACCGTACTCATGCTAGCCTACTAGCATGGAAATGTGGCGAGGCCCGCGCTAGGAGCGCGCTCCTGCTGTTTCGAGCGGCGCGCGCAGAGCGTCCGCGTACTTTCCTACTACCCTAAGGTTCTACGACACGTTCTTCATAGTCACGACTAAATAGGGACGGCCAAGCTACTTGGCAAGGCTAGCGCGTATGCTCGCCCTATAATTTCAAGGATTAACTGAAGTACGCACTCGTAGTTTCCTGATATCTCGATCTGCATGTAAAGCGAAGGTGTTATGAAGCCGCCTAACATGTAACGGATTAAAACCTGCCCGAGTTAGCAGCCTCTGCCCTGTACTCGCTACGAAGGTGTTAAGGTGTACGCATGACACATGTTACGTAGGCTATCTACCTATTCACCCTTGCGTAGTGTAAGCGTGCTACATCCTGTACCCTATATGTTCTGCGTGCATTACTTAGTAAGGCTAGGGACATCCTCATAGGAGGAGGGGCAGTGATACGGTTAATACTAGGGGGCCATTAGAACCGCATAGGTTCTAATAGCCGCCCTTAGCATGCAGTAACCCTGCTACATATAGCAAGGGAGTCCTTCGTACATACGTTAGCTTGCATGTCATCCGAGTAGGATTAGTTGTCGACGTAGGACGCCCCTACGTCGCTGACCCTACAGTACCCCTGCGGGGTTAGGCTCGGACATGCTTTCCCTAATTAAGGAGCGTCAGGGGTTATAAGCACCCTTACCGCTACCTCTGCGATAAGCAGAAAGCAGCGCTGTCTTGTACCTACTAAAAGGTCGGATTACTCTGTCACACTGCGAGATATTTTCATATCATATAGCATATACATCTATATCACTATAGGTATAGGTATAGCGCGAGGGTAAAGAGCCTACGGACCTAATGCTAGTAGCAGAAGAGAACGAAGAGTAGGAAGTCAAGGGTATTAAGGACAGTATGTAGCGTAAAGGCATAACGTACTATCTAGTAAAGTAGAAAGGATACCTACCTAAGTACATATAATAGGTTCCGGCTAAGAACTACAAGAACGCTCTAGAAGCTATTCATGAGTTTGAAGAGCAGAGGAGGCGTAAGCAGGGCTTAAGAAGGTTAATTCGTAGGAAGATAAGAGTTTCGGAGCAGAGTTCTTAACATGTGTATATAGCACATAATGCACGAAGTGACAACAAGAAACAAACGCCCTACTTATACATCATTAATGCCTAGAGGCACGCCTAGAATAAACCTAAGGAGAACAAGAGACATGCTTAGATTAGCTTTGTAGCTAATACTTAGCAACTACTAGTTAAGGGCTTCCTGACTAAACCTGAAGCAGAAGAGTCTTTCTTGTTACGGTCCGCTAAGGACTACCTACCTACACGGGGTCTACTAAACACCCTGAGGCGACTAGGAGTAACGGGGGTAGCAATGCCATGAAGAGAGGCTAGCATCTTCTTCTTTAGTAGGTCACGAGGGAGCTCGTCTTTAGAGCCTGTAGTAGCTAAAGAGCTAGCGACAGCCTTACCGCGCCTAGTTGCGACAACTACCTGCTCCTTATCCTTAGCATTAGAAGGCGAAGAGACTCGGGCGCGCTTGCGGCTATTACGCTTAGCCCTCGAGATCATCTTGCGCTTCTTGACACAAGTGTTAATAATATCATTAAACTTAGTGTCCTCCTTAGGCGTAACTAGTACGGTACTACTACAGCGTGCAGGGATTACGTCAGGATCGAAAGTATCCTGAATGTCGTTATCCTCCTCATCCTCAAAGATCTAGCTTAGAGGCTTATGCCTTAGCATCTTAGCGGACGCTATGCAGATCGCGAGTAGGGAAGGTTTAGCTTCCTTGTCGCTAACCTTAATTTCAGCCCTAGCCTTCTTCTTCTTCTTAGATATAGCGTAGAGGCGGCATAGGTAGCGGCGCTACAATGTGTTAGCTATACGCATGCGACAGGATTTAAGTAAGTGACTTATGGCTAGGTCCTCTAGACTAGCTTAGAGGCAGGCTGCCTCGTAGTACAGCGCTAGGGCGTAGCCTTAGCGGCAGGAACAGTGAATTGCTTGATAACCTTCTTGCGGATTATCCGCGTCTTAAAGTTATCGTCGATAGAGGCAAGGGCCCCGAGTTGCTAACACTAGCGGCTAGTCAGATAATTCTCGACGCTAACGTTAGCCTAGCGGAGATTAGCATTCATTCTTAGAGGGCATCCGCACTATATGCATACTATAGCAAAGGTCTCGACCCTAACAGTTAGTACCTTCAAGATCTTCTAGACTAAGTCTGCAATTAGACCTAGGTAAACCTTTTTGCCTGTTAGTAGAGAGTCGAAGCAAACGCTGCTATGTAAGCGGTTTATAGTTACAGTAAAGCACGAGAGGGCGCTAAGCAGGTAGGCGAGTACCTCGTAGTACTTAGCCTGTAGCCTGTTTATAGTTAGAGTGCCTTTAGTAATCCCCTTGTCGCGCGTACCCTAGAAGTCATTAATGTTATGGCAGAGCTAGTTGTACTTGCTATATACCTCTTTAGGGAGGTCTTAGCATTTTTGATGCTTGCTATTACAATTAACATAGTTGTAGTAGACACTACTCTCATTAAATCCGCTGATGTAAATCTCGGCTATGCTTTAGTTAGTATAGGTCACGCATACCTCGCGGGTAGGGGACGCCTTACTAACACGCGGAGGAGAGATATGTGTAGCCTAGCTGCTAAGGTTGTCAAGGCATTGTCGACATAAGCGACAATTGCAGGCAGAGTAAGTAGCGTCGAACTTAGTCTGTAGCATACAAGCTATTATTGCTAAGATGAGTAGTTAATTAATCTTGATTAACTGATTAAAGAAGAAGAAGCTCTAGGTTAGACAAGTAGACACGGCAAAGCGCAGGCTAAGCAAAGTAGAAGCGGAGTTAATGTTAGTGTTTTAGAACAGGAAGTTTAGGAAAGCGACGAGGTTTTTATACTCTCTAGTAGCTCCCCTGTTACCTACCGCAACTGTTAAGCTAGTAACTCAAACTACATGCGTAGAGTACTAACCTTTAGTTAACTTACATGGGGACTAAATGATGTAAGAACGGATAATGCGGCTGTTACGCATATGTACTAACTATACTCGTGCTAGCCTACTAGCATGAAAATGTGACGAGACCTACGCTAGGAGCGCGCTCCTGCCGTTTCGAGCGGTATACGCAGAGCGCCCGCATACATTCCTACTAGCCCTAAGGTTCTATAACACGTTTCTTCACAGTTATGACTAAATAGGGACAGCTAAGCTACTTGGCGAAGCTAGCGCGTATGCTTACCCTATAATTTCAAAGATTAACTAAGGTACATACTTGTAGTTTCCTGATATCTTGATCTGCATATAAAGCAAAGGTGTTACAAAGCCGCCTAACATGTAACAGATTATAAACCCGCCTAAGTAAGTAACCTCTGTCCTGTATTTGCTACGAATACATTAAGGTATGTACATGACACATGTTATGTAGGCTATCTACCTATTTACTATTACGTAGTGTAAGTGTGCTATATCTCGTACCCTATACGCTCTACATGCATTACTTAGTAAGGCTAGGGACATCCTCATAGGAGGAGGGGCAGTGATACGGTTAATACTAGGGGGCTATTAGAGCCGCATAGGTTCTAATGCCTGCCCTTAGTATGTAGTGACCCTGCTACACATAGCAAGGGGGTCCTTTGTACATACGTTAGCTTGTATGTTGTCTAAGTAGGATCAATGCTTGACGTAGGATGCTTCTACGTCGCTAACCCTACAGTACTCCTATAGGGGCTTCCTGACCCTATAGTACCCCTGTAGGGTTAGGCTTAGACATGCTTTCCCTAATTAAGGGGCGTTAGGGGTTATAAGTACCTCTAGCGCTACCTCTGTAATAAGCAGAAAGTAGCGCTATCTTGTACCTACTAAAAGGTTAGATTACTCTGTTACACTACGAGATATTTTCATATCATATAGCATATACATCTATATCATAGTAGTAGTAGTGTCATAAGGGTAGGTGCCGATAGTAGGAAGGGGATCAGGTGTTAGACTCGCAGAGCTATAAAGAATATCGATAATAGCAGTTAACCTTGTAACTAACTCTCCTCTAAGCAAGAGAGGATTAAATTGAGATTAAGCACGAAGCTCCTAACTGCCTGTCCTGAAGCTATCCCTATATACTAGAGAGACAGAGCAGCTCTGTTAGATCTGTCAACAGACCTAATAGATCTATGTCTATAGATCTGTAGACTAACCTCACAGATCCGAGGGTCTGTTATCCCGTGACAGATCTATTCTCCCCTATAGGCCTATAGATCTATAGACTAACCCTACAGATCCGGAAATCTGTCCTCACGTGACAGATCCTTTCTCCTATGACTATGCTTATGACTTATAGCACTCCTATAACTATACTATGACTCATAGCACTTAGGACACTCACGGTCCTGTGACTCATAGTACTCCTGACACTCATGACAAGTAGCATAGCGAAGAGCTTAGGGGTTTAGCGTTATCTAAATAGTACTATTAACTTAAATATGTTGACGCTTACTACAACTTAGCTATAAGTAGCATAATTCAACTTTTTATTTAACTCTTAATTTAGTAAATATCAAGACATGTTAAATATCTTCGTAGTAATTATACTATTAAACACATAGTAACTCTATAATTTCATTAACGCTAGGAATTAACATAATCCCCTATCTACTAGCCGCATCATTAAATACTATTATAAAGGTCCTTATAATTAGTCTTCTTACGCGGTTATAGCTTTTATATTATCTTAGCAAGTATTAGCGTTAGTAGCTTCACTGTCTTCTTACTCTTCCTTACCTTCGTCTCTACTAGTAGCAGAGTCTTTACTAGCAGCAGAGTCTTTACTAGTAGTAGAGTCTTTGCTAGTAGAGGAGTCTTTGCTAGTAGCTAAGCCTCTATAGCCGCCTATGCTATTGTAGCTAGAGCTACTATAGTAGTAGTAGCAAAGTTAATATTACTAATAGCTAGTCTTTAAGGAGCTTCTAACTAACACTCCTACTTAATAACTAGCTCCTTCTTAACATATGTAGACTATAGCTTAGTCTTCTTATATAGTAAAAACACCCTTTTACTCTTCATGATCTCTTTAAGTAGCAGAAGCTCTTTATCGCTATTAAGCTTAGTTAGATCTAGCGTATTAATACTATGCTATAAACTATAAGCTAGAGGCTTGTCAGACTAAGCCCTCACGGTTCTAACTAGCTCTAGCTTAATGATTTGACTATTAAATGCCTCTATAGTTAGCTATGCGACTAATAACTATAGAGTACTTAGTAGTAGCTAGACTAGTAAATTAGACAAAGGATCCCGTTTATAGCCTCGCTATGTAGTTACTTAGCTACTCGTAGGCATAGCCTCCTCTTTAGCAAGGATAGCATAGATAACAGGGTCGTTAATATTATAAATATCAGGGTCGTATTATCATGTCAGGGGGGGGATCTTGTCCTTAATAACTAAATTATCACGGTTATTTAAGAGCTTATCAAATCGGCATCTATAAGGTAGAATCTACCCTTAATAGGATCATTAGTAGCTAGCTCCTTATTACCTACAGGCTACGTATTAGAATTGTCTTATAGCTGCTACTAAGGCAGATTCTTCTTAATGTAACTCATCTAGGAGGCTATAGTAGCGTCTGTCTTAAATAAGACCATATTAACCTACAGGTTATACTTATTCTTACTCTTACCGCTAGTCCTAAATAGCTCTAACATTAGATTAATATCATTATATAGCTCTATGTCTATTTCGATAAATTACTATATAGTTAGATCCAGATTGTAGCTATTAACGACAATATAGCCCTAATAGTGTAGATACAACTAGATGTCCCTAATATAATCGTGCTTAATACGCCTGAATAGGAAGTTAATTCATAGGGGCTTGTCTTTAAGCTCGTTATATTTATTGTTGTATAAGGTTACTACCCTGTTATACTAGTACTCTAGCTCTACTACAGATATAGTATTAACCTTATTACGCTACTTAGTAAGTATAAAGGTCTTTACCTACTTCTAAACCTTAAGATTAATCTTTAAGTACTTTAGTACTAGTAGCGGTATATTAGATAATTAGCCGCGTATTGCCTTACCCCTACCTTTACTCTTTGTCAATCAGGGTTATAGCTGCTCTATAACTACATAATACAACCTTACGGGTATACTAGCATGTAGTGTTAGCTTAGCGCTAGGGTAGGACTATATCTAATACACTCCTAATAAGCGACTAATAGTATGCTAGTGTATAAAGATAGCGTTAGCAGGCCTTAATAACCTAGAGCTACTTAGCGACGCTTCTGCTAAGCTGCCTAGAGGTAACGAGGCTCTAGGTTCGGAGTTAGTATTCTATAAGGCGTAGTAGCAGCTAGTAGTAGTAAAGTCATAGGAGTGTTTAACGTGCTAGTATTAGGACTAGGGTTTAGAGGATTATTCGTATCTATAAAAGTAGATAGTTAGTCATAAACTAAGTAGTTATAGTATAGTCGTAGCGGCTTTTGTTAACTTACTCTACTAGGCTGCTATTAATAACTAAGGCGCTACTAGTACTTAGTAGGTTAGATTAACTATATTGTAATAGTTATACTTAGGTACCCTGTAGTTATACATTGCGCTATGATGCCCTCCTAGGGTTAGACATAGTACTATCTAAGCTTAGATCCGCTCTATGTTTACTAGATTAGCTATAGCAAGTTAGTAGTTATAAGGGAGAAGGTAGGGGAACTAATTGATGAAATAGTAGATATAGGCTAGCTTATATTGATTAGACTAAGAAGTACTCTTATAATAATCTTATGTAATACTACCCTATTCGATTAAAGCTATCTAATAATTTGCTTAGATAAGCCTACTATGGCATTGCTAGTCTGTCTAAGGCCTCTAGTACCTGTTAGTTAGGGTAGTTAGCTCTAAATCAAGCTACTACAAGGTACTTATTAGACTCTACTAACGTTAGTATAGTGTTACTAGTATCTAGATAGGCCTTCAGAGTATTATAGAGGTATTAGTAGGTAACTATGTAGAGCCTTTAACCTGTCGCTAGCTTAGTAGTATTACTAGTAATAGTAGCAATATTAATATTAACTTGCTATAAGCTCTTAGCATACTACTATAGTATCTTAGCTAGAAGGTATTTGTCTAGGTCTGCTAATAATTAGCTTGTGCCCTAATCAAGGCTAACTACGATCGTACTATGATTAGGGCTAGTAGTATAGGGGTCATGCATATAGGTAAAAGTTAAAGAGGTCTTAGAGCTCTGTAATAAGGTAATTAGCTCTAGAATTATACTGTAATTAGACCTACTAAAACCTAAATTGTAGAGATATTACATAATAGCTAATAATTAAGGGCTATTAGGATTAATCTGCATACTACTTTGTAAGCTAGGCATAGTCTTATAGAGCTCTAGATAGCTATATAGTCTCTTAGGGATACTAGGTACATAGTATAGCTAACATAGCTAGCTACAAACATAGTAATTCTTCTACAAAATAACAAACTCCGTTGCTACTACCCGCAGGATAGGCATATAGATCGCTAAGAAGGCAATCTTGTTAGAGAGTTACCCCTTGCTATATTACCTGTAATCTCATAGTAATTAAAAATAATCACGCTAGTAATTAAGCTTTGTTCTAGCGAGCTGTCCCTACTACTATTTAATGTGTCAATTTATCTTACTAGTACTATATTAATAGTAATTAATAAAGATTAGCTAGTTACCTAGTAGCAGCTAGGATCTAAAAACAGGCTGTTTAGCCTACTAATAGTACTAAAGGTCTAGTCTTTATAGGTACTCGGCTATGTTATTACCTTTATTACTAGCGTCTAGATTAGCATCTTTGTACTTATTAAAGGGTATAATAGGCTCTCTAGGCTCTGCTGTTTCTATAGCTACCTCTATAGCCGCCCTTCCTACTACTAGTCTATTAGCAATTTACGCTACGTCTACTATACGAGCCTCTCTAATATCGCTACAAGCTTCCTATAATAGCTAAAAACATGCATTAGTAATATCGAGCGTCTTAAGACCCCTGTCGCTACATAGTATTTAAGGTATAATTAAGTGCTCTTATATAGTAGCTATGTATTACGCAAGGACACTTATCTTAGTCTATCTAATAATACCTACATAGATCTACATGATGTTATAAGACTAGACATTAATAGTAGCGTAGATACTAATACTAAAGATCTTAAACTTATAGTACGTGTCTACTAACTACCCCTAGTTTAGTCTAGGAGCATAAAGGACGCTAAACTGCGCTCCTAGAACCCCTTGGGGTTAAGGGCCTAGATAGTACTAAAAAGGCAATCCCTAGAGTAGGCTTAGTATATAATCTCTCTATAATTATATTACAATTAAATAACCTTCTAAATATACTATATAGCGTACATATATACATATATAAGCTTTTCCTACTATAGTGTAGTATATTGCCCTTATTGTACTTACTATAAAGTAGCTCTATAAGTCGTAGCTTCTCCTCCTCTATGTCCTAACTAGCTAAGTACTTCTTTAGTCTAAGAGTATCTTGCTACCTCTATATAGTCCTCTTGCTTATGTCCTATCTGTTAGTAGATAGCACATTAACTATCTCCTTATTAGTAGATTGCCAGGCTTGATATTAGTGCTAAATTAGACTATCTACTCTTATAGACTCTTCTATATTTAACTAGCAAGTATATAACTATATGTCTTATTTACTAAGCTATACTACAAGTACTCTGCGACTAATATAGACCTGCTCTTCCTCTATAATCGCCTCACGGATATTATTGTAGCAGACCTTAGTAGCAGCCTAGTTAATAATCTATAGCTACTATTATGACTAGTTAATTGTCTTAGCTAGTATCATTGATTTGAAGCTAGTAGCGCTAATATAGAGCTGATATTAATGGAATTATAGTCGTATTAGTAGTATAGATAGGCGATTAAAAAAAGACAAGATAGACTTGGCGCTTACGCATCTGCACTTTAGCAACTTTGGACCACCGTGTCTCCCCGCCGGCCCGGAAAAACGTGTCTCTTTGTCCATCAGCCAAAGATTCTCGTCGAAATGAACCAATGTAAGATGAGGTTTGGTATTCATGTTTCGTCATGTTCGTTTTGGCACGTGGCTGCACCATAAAGGGAATATCGAACGGGAGGCGGCTTGCAGCTCCTTGAATCTGGAGACCCACTTCCACCACTCCCATCAGGGTTTCGCCACAGAGACTCTCGTCAGTCAGGAGAAGCTCTTCTGGGACATGTCGATGGCTTGAGTCAACTTCTCCTGTAATCTGCTCCCATACTCAAGAGCGTGTATAAGGTAGGAGAGGAACGTCGAGGTTCAGCTTTTCTTTCCCGACCATCATTCCCTGTACTGACAGTCTCATCACCTCGCCTGTCTCGACCTGCTGCTGTGAGGACGTATCCCGCATATCTTTCCTGACCAACCTCAATCGACGGTCCCTCGCGACATTTCAGATCGTCACCGCTCGATCTTTTCACACTTGTATGGATCACATTGCATCCTCCTCCTCATTCTCATATCACGCCTGTTGACACGAGCTAGGCTAACCGGCTCTGCGGCACTCTAGAAAGATCTTACACGGACTTGCCTTAGACGATACAGCATGGCTCGCACCCGTTCCCAAGCCCGCGCCGACCGCGACTTCGTGGATTCCGACTCCGACTTGTCCGATACCTCTGGTGACGACGAGTTTCCGATCTTCGAGAACCTGACCAGATCCGATCTGGTCAAGTCCGAGGGCAGCCGCATCACCTGGCGGTATGCCACCAAGACCAAGCTGGTCCTGCATGCCATCAAGTACCGCTACTCGTCTAAGTCCATGCCATCACTTCCCGTTGCAGTCGATCTAATGCAGATCCTGGAAGTTCCGGTGCATGAGGGTGCAATAGTCGCAAAGAAGTGCGTGGAGAAGGTTCTCACTCTGGTCAACAACATTGTCAGTGCCAAGGGCACGGGCGGCCTGATCGAGGAACAATGCGTTGGCCGTTTGGGCAGGAGCAGCCTATACACTGTTCGATTCCATGGTGCACTTTGGACCATCGCTAAAAAGCCAGAAGCGTTCGACTACCGCTACATGCTCACGGGCTCCTGGGTCAGCCAGAAGAAGGCGGATTTCGATGCGAGGAAGGTTGCAGGCGTGGAGGATTGGATTGTGATCGCGGACGGCAAGTTGCCGGATGATCAGATGGGTACGAAGAAGGTAGGTTCTTCCGGCACCGTTGCAAGTTGCCCTTCAGAGGATTGTGCTGACTGTGTTAGAAGGTCTACATCTCCAAGATTGCCAATGCTGTTGTCAATGGTACAAAGTTGACTCTGCCGGCGGAGCTTCCTAGGCCGCTCATCGACTCTGTTCAGATTCCCGCCGGTCCCGAGCACACCACGCATCAGCCTGGAGCTGACGCTGGCTTCCAGGCCGAGCCTGCCGCTGGTACAAGCCACCCTCGGCCTGCAGTCTACGATCAATACTGGTACAACCTCTGGTACCACAATCAATACTACCTGCCGTACATGGTCGAGCTGTTGGAGCGTGGGACCCCAATCAACGCCAAGGTCTGGAAGAGGATCTTCCCCACATACCCGACAGTCGAGTACGTTGAAGACTTCGACTACGTCAAGTGGGCGGCCGAGTTACCGCAAAAGGCCGCCTAGCGGGGTTGAACAGTGGAAAGGATGACTGTGTCTGCATCGCAGAGTTGCGGGCCGAGAGCAGAAGCATTCCTTCAAGGCTCTTGTTTGCTTTCTTCGTCCATTATGTCGTTGTCTTTCGCGAGCGCTTTTCGCTATCCGGATTACGATATCTGTCTCTGGACTTGGGATCTCGGTCCTGGTTTTGGTTACACCGATTCGCCGCCATGCCGATGGCAGTCCAGCGTATGCCTACTTAGACCGTCAGAATAAGGCTGCTCTTTATGGCCTTTGTCCGACTTGCCTTCCTACGCTTCACCTCAGCCCAACAAACTTTGACTCGATTCATTTTGCTGGCATAGGCAGGGGAGAACATGATGTTGCATGCGAGTGTGGAGAGAGAGCCGACTTCTTTCATTTGTTCATGAGCTGCTGCGGGAGATGATAATGTCAGAAGGATTCGTTGAGGGACCCGGCTCAGTTGCAGATGGTGGAGCAAAGAGGTCACGAATCATTGAAAGAATATGTCTGTGTAGCTCTAGTCTTACCTCCGAATCGATCGATCTACAATGTCTTTACCTCGATGCAACAAAGTCGCATGACTTGAGACGGTGCAACCGTTGCGGCGCACATGCAGCCAAGCTCGGTTCACACGCCTGTTAGGAAGTAGCTAGCGGGTTGATAGAAGTGCGGACAAATCTAATGTGTAGTGATTAGCAGGAGTCCTAGCTCATCTCTCTGACAGTACGAACTCTGAAAGATCAAGCAGTCTACTCGCTGAGTGTTGACGTATCATTAGCTGCCGCTCGACAGGCGGCAGCAGCACAGGAAGAGGTGACGACTCAGCTCCATCGCAATCACCACGTGCTCCGGAGCTCAGGTGGGTCGGATCTGGGGACGGGAAGCAATCATCGACGGGCCTGAGACTGGAACAAGGCTGGGGTTTATCATCACGAGCGTCCGCGGTGTTCCTGGCTTGTCACGAGCATTGCGGTGGTGATGCTCCTGGCTGACTGCCATAGCCGTTGACGGCCCCCGAAGCCAGTGGGACCCTGGATTTCTGCTTGACTCGTGCAAGAACCTCATTTTTCTTCCATTTGTAACATTGCATACCCCTCCGTGTAGCGTGTCAAACCATGCGCATTTCGCAGTGAGTGCATGATGAGCCCCGAGGTACATTCTCTTGGGGTTCAGGAGAATTGCAACGTCGCAGTATTGTCAGAAGGGAGCGCAGAATAGCAAGAAATGGAGAAGCTACTGGCAAGGTACCCGCAATCTGATTGGGCGGCTGGAGCCGCGCTTCCAGGCCGAAGCCGAGAACTTCAAAACTGGCGGAAGAATGCATGTGCACAGTCACGATGGAACGATATTCGGAGTGCGGTTCGTGCATCAACACACAGCCGTGGGTAAGAGTAAGTATGGGAGCGACAGTAGAAGAAGCTGCATGGGTTCAGCGGTATCTGCTCGCTGTGATCGCCACCGCTCATCGAGGCGCACGGGCGTCGAAGAGGAGGATGGTATATGTAGGGAGAGGTCGATGTGGTTGCGAGCGTGGCTCTTCGACATTCTCGGCATTTCTCGTGTCTATTGCGGAATTTGCGTGCTCATCATTGTCGAAGGAGTCAACATGCCCTTTGCCGACGAATTAGCGTACCCGCGATGTGTCCTGGCTCGACAGCTGTGACGCACGAGTCACGCGTTCTCAAACCCCCGAGACTGTGCCAATCCGACAGAAGCGAGAAACCTCGACAACATCAGAAGGCGACACCGTGACACTGTCCGTTCGGTGCTGTCTGATATCTAGCTGGCGTGCTATTGCGTGTCCACATGCTGCCAAGTCAAATTGCGACGGGGCGGGATCACCCGTACCGGATTGCTTTCCCTTTCACATCGGTGAGCGCTCCATGATAAGTCAACGGCCAGAGGACCGAACCACACCGAAAAAACGATTCCAATGCTTGTTGAAGCATCCTTTGAAGTTCTGTCAATTTTCTCAGCCGTAAAGGACCGTATCTATGCTGTTATGGCGCAAAATGCGACAAGAGCGGGATCAGCCGCTGACCGCATTTTAATGTCAACCCGGCTTGCATGGAACCTGGTGTGCTGACGGCCTGACGCGCAATGCCGGCCTGGTACCGATCCTCGCGGAGGCCGGTAGTGTGTCAGAATTGATTATTATGTCATGATGTGAGGCGGTCACTCCGCGCGAACTCATGGACAAGAAGTAGGTAACTTACACATCCGAGGCGGCATTCCGCGTTCAGAGGCAAGTCGACGCACTTGTTGACGTGGTTTTCGTGCTGTCACCAGTCGCATGTGCACGTGATCTCCTCATTCTCTTTGCTCAATCGACACCAAAGCAGTCTCTGCGCTCATCGATCCCACTCCCCAGGCCATGCAATTCCAACCTCCCTGAGCCAGGCTGGCCTGACCAACTCGGTGCACACTTACCTCGAGTAGCCTCTTGCTCCAGCGCACTGCGCATCCTCCGCCTCCCTACGCACTGCGCATCCTCCGCCTGCAGCGCACTGCGCCTCCTCCGCCTTCAACGCACAGCGCCTCGTCCGCCTTCAACGCACAGCGCCTCGTCCGCCTTCAGCGTACAGCGCATCTTCCACCTCCAGCGCACAGCGCATCCTCCGCCTCCAACGCATCCTCCGCTCTGTGCGTCTAAGCCTCTTGCTCCATCCCAGCTTCTTGCTCCAGCGCAGCATTTGCTCCAGCGCAGCCTTCGCTCCAGCGCAGCCTTCGCTCCAGCGCAGCCACCGCTCCAGCGCGTCCTTCTCGATGCAGCGAGCGCAATAGAAATCTTCGGATATCCGTCCCGCATGGATATCGACGACGATGATACAAAATAGCGGAGGTGGACGTTGATATTTGGCAAGAGCACGGATGGCGCGGGGAGAGGGCGGAGAGACAAGATGTTGGCGGTGGGAGCCCCGGTGGGTAGGAATAGCCCAAACCTCTGCCGCAAGCAGCACAATTGGCGATACGCGCAGCAGTCGGCGAGCGAGTACAAACGCGGCTGCCGCAGCGCTTGCATTCCACGTTTGCAAAATCCCGACTGTGGATTAAAGGATTCTGCACATTCTCGTGCTTGATATCGGCAGTCGAAGAGTTTCGCAAAGTGCCGTGGACGGGCGCTCATGATCCCTCCACCGATGATCGCGGAGCTGCTGGGTGGAATGCAGGGTGCCGAAGACGAGATGAGAGACAAAGAAACCGCACGGCTGTTTGCCGCCATCTTCATTCCACCCCATCTCTGCATTCCTGCCGCCCCTCTCGCCGCGAATTCGCTTCTCTGTCTCTCCAGCAGCCATGGACCAGCCCCGATACCGTCGGCCACCACCAAAGCCTTCGCGATACGACACCGACTATGACGACGATACTGAGACTTCCTCGACGTCCTCCGACACCACATCTGCCACCGATCGCGTTCCCGCCGCGCCTCGCGTCCAAGTCGCGCCTCGCGTCACCAACGACAATGCCTGGGCTGCCAGCTTGCAGCGTGGCATTGTAAGTCGAGACCGTCAGCAGGCGGCGCAGACATGGGATACGAGTCGACATCAAATTGCCAAAGGCTGGGCGGCCTTTGTGCTCTTTGCCTCGCAATGGCTTGAGGCATTGCTGAACAGCATTAAGTTCAGTTTCAACTGTGTCAGACCAATTCTGGTTGGTTTTGCCAGAGTCTTTGGCGTCATCGCCGTCTTGGCCCTTCTTGGCTCGGCGTTCTATTTGATGGCTGCGCTGCTCGCTTCTGTTTGCACAGCCAGCGACACACTCTCGAGCATGTCAATCTGTCGCACCTGGATTGCACCTACCGAAGCTCCGAACATCCCGATCATTGAGCTCGCCAGCAATGACGCCAAGTTTTTCGAAGCGGCTGAGCAGATCAGCAATCTGGATCCCATGGTCCATCTGCTCCTGAAAGAAATCGACTACCTGGGTCAGAAGGTCAGCAGCGAAGTGAGCCAAGTCGAGCTGAATCCTCAGCATTACATCGCGAGCGATCGGCTGCTCAAACACCTCGACGAGATTCGCGACATCAACATCGAACTGAGCTATAAGCTCCTGCCCAAGTACGTCTCCTCATCGAGAGATGTCCGCGTGCAATTCGTTGCTGGCCTGGACCTCCTGGCGTACAGCACACAGCATCACGTCTGGAGCAAAGTGCAAACCAGCGGAACGTTCGACACCCTTTGGCGATACATCTTCGAAAATTTTCCCGCGCTTGCTCAGTACACATCTGCCGGCGATATCGATAGGCAGTTCTACCTGTTCGCTCAGCATCATGCGCCCGGAATGCGTTCTCTACGCGACCAATGCAACGAGATCCTGTATATGCTGTTGAAGGAAGAAAACCTCGTGACCTCTTACATCTCCGAGATTGAGGCTGAGGTCGCCAAGGGCCATGTTGCATGTCCTTCGCCTGTTCCTGGCAGGCTTTGGGGATGTAAGTGCATCACCGCATTGGAAATGGAGACTAGCAAGCTGACAGCCTACAGCCCGAACGCCCAAGCCAATAAAAGGTCTCGAGGTCTATTGTGCAGCTCCGATGGACGAGATCAAGAAACGGCTCGAGCAGTTGAGCGACTTCGTCACGCAGATCCAGGCCTTCCAGAAATTCCTCCAGACGTACCTCGCCGCTATCGTGACGATTCAGTCGTCCCTGAGCAGCATTTCAGATCGCCTGGACGAAGAGGCGAGACGTACAGCCGAGGGCGGCTTGCAGTACAAGGAGTATCGTGTGGCTCGAATCTGGGAAGCGTAAGTCGATCGTACCTCCCTCTGACGATAGCAAAGCCAGTGCTGACCCTATTGGCTGTACATCTAGTATTCAACGCTTCCAGGATCGTATTGCGCAGATCAGCGCGACAGAGGAGGACGCTCGCTCGAAGATCAGCCGTCCAGTCTTGTTTGGGAAGGCGGCGACGTACGTGATTGAGACTTCGGGCACCACGGCCGCTGCGACCGTCTCGCCTCCTAGGCCAAAGACGAGTTGAATTGTCGGGAGATGGCAGCCACGCGTGCGGTGACTCGCACTGTGTCTTCATGCTGCTTGTCCAGTGAAGACAGTTGTTGGGTCGGTACGGTGGGAGGTTTTATGACTGGACTCAATTGCCGGTTCAGTCGGGGCGCATACTGCGAAATGGTCAAAGCTGACTGATGATGGCACTTGGTAGTGAACCAGAGATCTCTGATATTACAAGGCGATGTCAAGCTGAAGTATTTGATCGTGGCGATCGCCACCCTCGCTGCTCTTCAGCCCTTCTCTCATCGCACTCGATCTCGTCGTCGCCAAGGCCATACATGGGATCTTCATCCTTGTCAGAGGGGTCTGCCACACGCTGTACTTCCTGTATCAATTGGTACACCACTAATCAGGCAGATTACAAGCACAAAACTAACAGAACCAATGCCAAGCGAGGCCTCCTGCCATCAATCGGATGGAACCAGACCTCTAGGCCATTTGCCTCCGACCGTGTTGATTCAACTGACATGATCACACAGAATGATGCATTGTGCATCGTCCTCACTGTGCCTATCATGCGAGCACGCAGGCGCCATGCGTTGTCAGGACGTCCTCGCTTGCCGTGTATAACTTCACTCTTGCTGTATCGCTATCCATCAAAAGTTTGAACACCCAGCTTCTCACATTGTTCTGCGTGATATATAAGCTTACGCTCTTTCCAACATTGCGGTTCAAATACGGCGGACACCCGCGTGAGCAGAAGGCAGCAATACGATACGATACGATACGATACGGCTACGTCCTGACGGCAAAAAGGGTCACGCATTACTTGCGTACTCTGCGGAAGATGTGAGGAGTAGACTACACTGCTATCTAGCGCGGAGGTTCGTTGTCTGCCAGACGAGTTGCTAATGGACTCCTCCTCCATTCGCTCCTCGTGATATACAGATCAATCCTCCCGCCGTCCTGGCTCCTCGTGACATACAGATCAATCCTCCCGCCGTCCTGGCGGGTCGGCGAGTCTCGGCGGTCATCACACGCACCCTCTGCCTCTCTGCAGTAAGATTAATCCAAGCACTCTCAGCTACGTCGTTCTCGCCGCGATCACGAGTACTGCAGTTCCGTCATTTCTACCCTTCTTCTTCTTCTTCCTGTCCATGAGCGGATCATCCCACAGATCTCTAACTTATACAATCCCGCGCTCGAGCAAGTCTGGGAGCAACCTCACATACACCACCGAAATCACAGAATATCATTGGCATCAACAGCTCCCGTTCCATGATTGATGGCCTGTTCGGCGTCTTTCCTGGAATGCGGGAATTGGCTTATCACGGTTTTGGCGATCTCTCTAGCAGTAGGTAACATTGTTCATCTATGGCGTCTCGCGAGACCTAACATCGTCGTTCTGGAAAGTTGATGAAGGTCGTTTAAGTGTAGGAGCTTGGACGCACATGAGGTGTATGACATGATACCAACTCTTGGCGAGGGTCAACATGTGGCAAGTTTGGACGTCCACAAGAATCCAAGCAAGAAGGTAAGGAGGTACTTCCATTTCTAGCGCCAGGTGCCACGGAACGACACTCAGGACAGGCGCGGACGTGATGGGATGCAGAATCCCGGGTTTTATTTCGTCCTGCTCGGAACTCAAAGAGGGCGCTCTCATGAGGGCAGGGACTTGGTACGGAATCTGGCACGAGATAGCTGGAGGCGATTTGTCCAGTCCGACTTGGATTTGAACCAGCTCTTTCTGGCACCGTTTACGCTCGTGCCTGTTCTTGCAGCGGCATGCTTTCGAAGCGCCTGTCCTTGGAGCGGTTTAGAGGAGATCAAAAGCAGCCCTCAGCTATTTGGAGCGGTTTGAAGCGGTTGCACCGCATCTGTAGCAGCACCATCCATCATCGGAGCCGGTTTGTGGAAATGGGTCGCTAGAACATCGACCAATGCAGCTACACTACTTGCCAGGCCTGGTCTCTACATCCATTCGCGTTCTGGTAGACTTCCATAGAGGATCGGGTACGTCTCTCTTGCCTCGTGCTAGAAGACAGCTGAGCGAAAACTTTTACGATGTGATCTTCCTTTCTTGATCACTAAATGACTGGCTCGGCGTGACCGCAGACTTGGCCGCAGTCGCAGGTAGACGCAAGACTTCGACGACATTGCTGCAATTGATCATGTTGACCAGTTGCATTACTCCCGGGTCGTTGGTGCAGCTCATGCAGCGTCACCCTGCGCACCTAGTCTGGAGCCACGCAGTCTCCAAGATGTCTGAACATCCGTTCCTCGCCGATGACTTAGGAGCTGCCGTGATCCGTGAGGAAGAACAGCTGTCGGCTAATTGCTCGAACGAGCAATACTGGAGCTGGAGAAGAGACTGTGATCTAGGGACGCTGCGCTGTTGCAGCACTACTACATGGTGATGAGCTGTATCCGCAATATCCAGACCTGGTCCCACCTCCTCTGGTGCAATATGGCACATGACAACGTCAATAAAGAGCTTGCGCTGCACGGTGCTCATCGCCAGCAGGCCGGTATACCCACCTTAAATAGGAAGGCAGCGGCTGCGCTTGTGGCGCCGCCTGACGAAAAGACGGTCAGGCTCTACAGACCGCTCTGACAGTGTGAGCAGCCTGTGGACCCGCTTGATTAGGCCATGAAACATCTTAGTTTGCTATAGCGTAATGGTGGCGCGGAGCTGACGAGACCGCAGGTCAATGCGTCCGACGTCAGTCGTGCTGTGAGCACATCACCATCGACCCGATTGTCAGTAGCAGCCAAGCCATGGAGGGTAATTGACTGCTGGCACACAATGAGACGCTCTAACTGTAAGAAGAGCAGCCAACTCACTCTACTCGCAGCGCCGGAGCATCGTGGTTCTATCAAATGGTACGCCCTTCACTGGCCGGTCACCGACGCTGCAGCCAAAGAGCAATCGTCAGTATGGTCGGCCGATCCAGTCTGTCCATCAAACAATCCGAAGCACATCTTCGCCACCTCCGAGACAGTCACAGGCTCTGAGCAGGTTGCCCACGCATCCTTAGAAGAAAAAGAAGAGGTACGCAGACCGTGTGAGAGCACAGAGTAAACGTCCTGAGACTGCTGGAGCTGATGAAGCATCAGATGATGATGAGGCCCAGGAGCTGCAACAAAACGATAGTGATGGTCTAACATGAGCTCCTCGCGGTGATCTTGATGATACTATGAAGCGGTCACTAGTAAAGGTTTGCCTTGATCTAGACGACCAATGGAACAAGAATGGTTTCTCAAACGCAGTCACTGTCAGTCGGCAGTGCCTGACCAAGATCAAGCACAATATCCCTGTGTAGGTCATGGCAAAGATGACTATTGCTTACAAGTTCTCCGCTTAGCACTCGCACGACGACTTTAGCCGGCATGATTAGTGCTTGACTTGTCGTTTGAATGCTAACGCTGTTGTTGCCCTCTGCAGTAAGTACTTGATCATCACTTAAAGTACTGGTGCCGACTCGAACGTGTGCATCCTTCGTATGCAGCGAATGAAGCCCGTGACATACAATGGCTACATCTGCACGTTTTGCTGCCGCTATGAACTTCCACGTTGCAGACACATGAAGTCAGCCAGTACAAGCGGGAGTAAGGAATTCGGTGAGAGGAGTCATGAGTAGGAAGGCCTGGGAGAAGCAGGCATCGAGATTCTGTGCGTTCCGGCAGTGCAGTTCTTTGGGGGGCAAGGAGGTAGATTCTGGCTGATATTCCAGCAGTTTTACCTAGCTAATTGGCTCATTACAGTACTTGAGGTCAACGTGATCCGCTTCTTTGCAGTTCGGCACAGCATATCCCTGCATGGTGTATTCCGCCCATGCAGTAGAGCAGGCAGTCCTTCCGAAACTGTCAACAGCAGTACCTTCCGCCTCAGTGTTCGCCTGTGCTCAATTCGCGAATTCCTTGCGTAGTGTCCTCAGCGCATCCGCGATAAACCTCCTTGTTTCTGAGCAAAACGCCCGCGATTAGTCTTGCCATCGCGCGTTCTAGGAAGTGTACCAGACTGGAGTAGCATCTGAGTATCGCAACCTGATTGTGGTTCCCGGGAATCCATTACTAGTGTGATGGTATGGTACCCGTGGAGGGGCGCCATTGGTCTGCATATGCTGGAGAATACGTGCGTCCCATTCGATGAAGTCTCGGCAGGCAGGTAAGACATTCCAGGCTGAGCGACCTGCCATTTATCCTGGCAAGCTAGCGTTAACGCGATCAGAGGTGCCGTCTGGTTGACAGAGATACTCCTGTAGTGTCAGGGTCTGTATTTTGAGTTCTAGCTGCGTACTATTGTTCAAGCACTCCTAGGCTTTGTTTGTACTTCTTACCAAAGTCCTACCTGGCTGCGATCCTGATTGCTGAGATCCGTCTGTTGAAGCCTTTCTCATCATGTGCCGGACGAGCTCTAGTGCGCTTTGCATATAGAGCTATGACACCAAGATGGCAGCAGTACGCTAGATAGCCATACAGGTAGACTATAGGCTAGCTTGTCTTTATCCGCCGGATTCTCTCTAGAGCCCTGATCTCTGACACATGAACTAGTGGTTGCATTCGCCGTGATAGGGACTAATCAGGCTTAACATCAAGCCGTCAGGCTCCATGGTGCCTTATGATGGGATACTATGCCCCTCCTAGGCGCTGCTATAACACAATCGTTTTCTACCTTTGGCCTTCTAATCCGCGTAGAGGTCCTATCCCCGAAACCTTATATCCGACTACAACGCGGATACTTGCTCAGGGGTCTTGCGAACGTGCGTAGGTTGCGGTAGCTGCGCAGTCGAGGATCTTACCTAGATGACCAACTAAATTGATCGGATATATGAATACACACTTGGTTGATGAGTCTAGACAGCGAGCCCACATAGCATGCGATCGGCTTCACTATGTCCCTCCATGGGCGCGAGAATGACACGCTATTGCACGTGACGCAGAGAGCGAGCGTCAGAACCTGGGTTCCATATCCACGTCTTGAAGATGCACTTCCATTTCTCTAATAGGATCGATCGGGTCAGAGACCTGTTCGTTAACTAGCTCGTTGGAAGCGGTGAGGAGCCTATCCCAGGCAGCTTGTATCCCTTTTATCCTTAAGATCAGATCAAATCATGCTTGTTTGGATTTTCAAGCCTGCATACTAATCGACATAGCATCGTGTTTTGCACAACTCGCCATACTCCTCCGTATCTTCAATTGTCGTCATATGGAACCGTACCATTCACTCGATATCGCTGCGAATCTCCTGTCTTTAGTGCTTATCCCAGACGATCCAGCCCTGCGCGACATGCTTCTCGAGTGTGACTAGAGCATGCGCAACGACCACTCCTGGCGGCACAAATAACACGACTCGCTTTTTCAAGACCACCATCTTGACTCTCCTAGCTAGATACCATTGCGGATCACCATGACTCCGTCGGTGATTGTGACCAGTGTGCCATCCTATATGTAGACTTGTGGTAGCGAATAGTGACCGGTCGAGTCAAAAATGTTGAATGCTTCGCAACTCTGCAAGGTCGTGTTAATCGATCGACCGGCCTTCTATACTGCTATCTTCTGCCGATGAATCTTGCCATTGAGTGTTTAACATCGGGCAATGTGGAGAAAGATTTGTACTGCCAGCACTGACACGTTTGCGAGGCCAAGAAGATTTGTTGCTTCGAGAAGCCGTCGAGAGCGCTGTTAGACTCTGTCAAGAGCAGACTGCAGATTTTCGTACCCAGCGGGACCGTCTGCTCCTTTGGAAACTCGGACGGACACCTTGGCTCCATTGTTAGAAGAGTGGTATTAGTTTCGATTGATGTACCGCAGCACGTCGAAGCGATGTTCGTCGGGGGTACGATTATGTCATGGGCAGTGGCCGATTGTGCGTCAACTGACCCTCCCCAAGGCCCTGATATGCATCTTGCGCTGACACAGCAGGCATGTCGCCTCCGTCTTCGTAGCGCATAGCGCCCTTTGCCCAGTCCGAGGTGAGCCACTTGGCGCAACTTGCGAGCTGGTTCCTGCCACGCCTCGCTGAGGTCGCTGCCTGTCGAAAATGCTCGACGAATTCCTGTATCCCGGCCATGTTATCGGGCGCATTGCTCTGCGAGCGGGTCAGCGTCCTTGACCAGACGCAGTTGTCCTTCCATGGCGGCGATGTTTACTGCAGCGAGCAAAAGTTGATCTTGCCGAACTCATTGCCGTAGCTGACAAATTGAAAAGGTCGCGACTTCGTCTCTTTTCCTTCGCGCTGACGCGAGGCGTTTTTTGCATGATTCACCACCTTTCTTCGCTTTGTCAAGCTTGCTCGCTCGACTGAATGGCGCCTCCTGTGCATCGTCTGGTGTGTATCCGTCTCTTGTTCGACGCGCCGGGTCGCTCCTGCACTCACCGCCTTCCGGCTCAGCAGCAGCAACAACAGGTCCGGCCTCTGCTTGTTTGCCCCCCGCTTCTTCGCGACTCGCTTCATCGCCCACCGTTTCTTTCCCTGCTGCACCTGATTGTCTGGTAGACACCTGCATCCGTGATTGGGATCGCAGATACCCTTCATGGATACTGCCTTACAGCACATGATTTTGAATCGCCCTGCCATTTTTCCGCTTCGCCACCGCCATCGCGACCTGGGCCCTTGCATCGTCCGGCCAGAGGAAGATGTACACAGACCGCACTAGTCCTTGACGGACGCGACGCTGATCCACTCGATCCAGCTTGAGGAGTTTGTCTTTTTCTTGCGCGAGCGAGGCGACAGTGCCCAGGAGATCAGATCAAGTGGTAAACAATCCATTTGACTGATGCGCCATCCCGCTTCTGCCCCGAGTATTTGCCTGTTTCAGGCCTCAATCAAACATGCGACTGTCTGTCCGGTCACATCAATTGCGCCTTGTTCTTTCACACTGGCTCCCAGCTAGCTCACCACCTCCAACAAATCCTCTCCTCTTCGATGCAGCCGATAATGAGATACCACCTCGGTTCAAGCTTGTTCAAAAAATTGACTCAAGATCTGTGTGCCTGCTTGGCCTCTTAAGTAACGTCAGTGGAGGTACCTGCCCCGGCGTAGAACATGCTGTTTGGGATCTTGATGTCACTGATGCAGCATTCAAGTCGGCGCCAAACAGATCCTCTGGCATTGGACCGCGGGTCGTGACTTGCTGCAGGATCCAAGGAAATTTGCAAAGCACACGCGAGGCGTGTTGTGAGGGTTCATCGTGGATTCGCGAGAGCCACCGATCTGAGCCCACAGCATTCTGCCCGAGCGCCCAATCTTGTCCATCTTCTGCATAAGTAGAATAGGCCTGGCGATCCTCAAGTGAGGCCAAAGTCTCCTGCGCCTGCCGTTGTATCTGTAGCGCCATCGATCGAGCCCGACCGCCATGGTCGCCACAGCTTGACAGTGGCTCGGTACCTCCTGCCTCGCTTGTCGAGTCCGGAAGCTGTGTCGAGGCGCCAAGCGCTGCTGAAGTGTTGGCCGCAGGCAGCCGGCTGCTTACAATCGAATATTAGCTCTCGATTTGCGAGAGTCGCAGCACGCATCGCACGCATTTGCCATACTGATGAACTGGATCCTCAGCGCCGTGGATTGAGTTCAGCGCTGGTGAATGGGAATCGGCGTCGATGGATGAGACTGGGGACTCGGTGCCAGTGGAGACACTCAGCGGTGGTGAATTGAACTCAGGATTGATGGTTCGAATTGGCGCTGAGACTTGGAAGCAGGAATTGCGGGCGCGGGCCGAGCGGGCCGCGCATGTGATTGGCGAAGCCCTCCTACAGACAAGTTCATCCCTAAAAACAAACTTCCGCAAAGCGGCAACGTGATTGGTTCCATTTGAACAGATGCCACGTGATTCTCCGCATTTTGAGTCATGTTAAGTCATGTCAAGATCCTTAACTTTACCTACTATAGGCAATAGCTTAACATAGTTGCCCCTAGAGGGCTGCTAGAGGCAGACGTAGCGCTAAAATATATAAACAACATAAGTATGATTTAAAGAGTATATAAAAGGCTATATAGATAAAGGTATAATAAAGGTATAAACATTAAAATAGAAATTAGTTAACTTTTAATTAACTTTAGTTTATCTTTAATTAATTAGCAAAGCCCTCCTTAAACTAAGCTGTCCCTAAAAAACAAACTTTTGCAAAGTAGTAACATTATTAGTCAACTTTTAACAAAAATCCTGTAATACCCTGCATATAAGTTATAGTTAAGATCCTTAACTTTTTGTAGCTTACTATAGGTAACAGCTTAATGTAGTCGCTCCTAGAGGGCTGCTAGAGACTAACATCACTCTGTAGACTACTCATGTAAGCACAAGATAGGAATATAAATGTATATAGGACTTAAAGCTAAGACAGGGAAGATATAGGCCTACTTGTAATTCGGTATTTATATTGATGATTATTAATAAATACTAATCAAATATTAGATAATGTATTAGCTAGACATATAGAGGGCCTTCTCTCTAGCCTGCTACAGGCAACAGCTTGACATAGTTACCCCTAGAGGGCCGCTAGAGGCAAACACCATACTATCTTAGATAATAAACATAGTACCTCATATTCTAGAATCTAAATTACTTATATAAGAGTATCTTAGCCTACTAAACTAAATGTACAGGATATAGCTCTATTCCTAATTTATTAGTAAAGCTCTCTTATATACAAGTTTATGCCTAAAAACAAACTTCTACTAAGTAGTAACTTTGTAATTAGTCTATTCTAAAGGGATATTATGTAATTCCCTACATATAAGTTATAAGAATAATCCGTGACTTTTACTCTTAGCCTCTTACCTACTATAGGTAATAGCTTAATGTAGTTACCCCTAGAGGGCCGCTAGAGGCAGACGCGGTATTAATATATAGACAATATAGGTATAACTTAGAGAGTATAGAGAAGAGGCTATATAGATTAAGGTATAAAGATAAAACATGAAAGTTAATTAGCCTTTAATTAATTTATAGGTAAGTAATATAGATATAAGTACTATATAATAAGACAAATATCTTGTAGTATAATAGAGTAATCTAACCTTCTAGTAGATACAAGATAGTACTACTTTCTACTTATTATAGAGGTAGCGCTAGAGGTACTTATAGTCCCTAATACCTCTTAATTAGTAAAGCTCTCTTATATATAAGTTTATCCCTAAGAACAAACTTCTATAAAGTAGTAATATAATTAGCCTATTCTAAATAGAAATCATGTAATTCCCTATATATAAGTTATATGTAAGATCCTTGACTTTTATACCTTGCCTTTCCTACCTACTATAGGTAATAGCTTAATATAGTTATCCCTAGAGAGCTACTAGAAGTAGATATAGCATTAATGTACATAGATATTATAGGTCTAAGAATAGGCTATATAGACTAAGGTATAAAGATTAACATAAAAGCTAGTTAGCCTTTAATAAACTCATAGTTAACTCTTTAGTAATTAGCCTATTGTCAGAAGGGTAGGTGCCGATAGCAGGAAGGGGATCAGGTGTTAGACTTGCAGAGCTATGAAGAATATCGACAAAGGCAATTAATATTGTAACTAACTATCCCCTCTAGAGAAGAAGATTAAATTAAAATTAAGCATAAAGCTCCTAACTGCCTATCCTGAAGCTATCCCTATATACTAGAGAGACAGGGTAGCTCTATTAGATCTGTTAACAGACCTGTTAGACCTATGTCTGTAGATCTATAGACTAACCTTATAGATCCTAGGGTCTGTTCTTACATGATAGATCCCTTCTCCTATGTAGGCCTATAGATCTGTAGACTAACCCTACAGATCTAGGTATCTGTCAGGCTTACGTGACAGACTCTCTCTTCTATGCCTACGTTATGACTCATAGTACTATGACTTATAACACTATGACTTATAGCACTCATGACAGCTATGACTTAGGCTATAGTGCTTATGACTTATAGCACTTATAACACTTATGACACTATCCCCCTCTAAGCCTAGCTTGTCCCTAAGCTACCTTATTAGTACGGGGTTTCTCTTGCTCTTTCTTTGTGCAGTAATGTTAATATGTCATGAGTGTCAGGAGTACTGTCCGGAGTACTGTAGGATACAGGATTATGTAGGTCCTAAGTGCTATGAGTCATAGTACCGTCATAGGAGTACTATGAGTCATAGGCATAGTCATAGAAGAAAGGATCTGTCACGTGAGGATAGATCCCCGGATCTGTAGGGTTAGTCTACAGATCCATGGGCTTGTAAGGAAGAAGGGATCTGTCACGTGATGACAGAACCTTGGATCTGTAGGGTTAGTCTACAGATCTACAGACACGGATCTGTCGGGTCTGTCGACAGATCTAACAGAGCTGCTCTGTCGCTCTCTAGTATATAGGGATGGCTTTAGGACAGGCAGTTAGGAGCTTCGTGCTTAATCTCAATTTAATCCTCTCTTGCTTAGAGGAGAGTCAGTTACAAGGTTAACTGCTATTGTCGATATTCTTCACAGCTCCCGAGTCTAACACCTGGTTACCTTCCTGCTATCGGCACCTACCCTTATGACATTTTGAGCACTACTTCTAGGGAAGCATCAGGAGACTCGGCGAGCGCTTGACATACGCCTATGTCAAGTAGTTCTTTAACTATCAGTTTAAGCTCTAGCGACAGTCAACCGACACCACGAGAACAAGTTGCTGCTATACCTCAAATCACGTAGTAGCTCGAATCCATTTACCTTAGCGAGATGGCTCTAGCATCCGTCGCAGGTTCAACTACCGGGAATAGACACAGCAACAACGGCTTCAAGATGGGAAGCCCTACAGAGTTCATAGGACAACGATCTCAAGTCGAGATGTTTATCCTACAATGCTAGTTAGCATTTAACGTAGATACGGAACGGTTTACGACACATTATAAGCGAATGATGTACATTGTCTCTTACCTGAAGGGACCGGCGTTCGAGTTTATCTAGCCTTATCTAACAGATTATCTGGATCACGTCGGCAGCGCCGAAGCCAGGAAGACGACGACTAGGGAGATTCTTAACTCAGACAAGTCTTTGTTTAAGGCATTACGCGAAGCGTTCGGGCTCGGTAATAAGTAACAAGAGGCCGAAAGAGCTCTCCTAGGAATCTAGCAGAAGGGTTCCGCCACGAAGTACCGCGCGGACTTTTAGACCCTCTCTGCTCGAGTCGACTAGAATGATAACGCTTT
>JADDMT010000090.1:0-122708 GCA_021401465.1 Teratosphaeria epicoccoides | reverse complement strand
GACAGATCCTTTCTTCTATGACTATGCCTATGACTTATAGTACTCCTATGACGGTACTATGACTCATAGCACTCAGGACCTACATGATCCTGTATCCTACAGTACTCCGGACAGTACTCCTGACACTTATGACACCTATTATTAAAGTACTACAAGTTACCTGACTTAGTCTAGTACTTCAGACCGCCTATAGTGTCCTAGAGGGCTACACCCTTACTAATCAACTCCGGTTCTTACTCTTGCAACTGCTAAATAAGTCTCGAGACTTCTTTAAAGGGTTCTTTAGACATCGCATGCTTACTACATGTAAGCTAGTTAACTACCGCATGGATTAAGCTAGACATAGTCGCCATAACCGCCAGATAGTAGGGTTTGTCGCTAGCGGAGGCTGTGAGGCCCTATTAGACCTGCAGTCGACCTATAAGAGGAGCTAATAACAGGTCGCTACCCTAAGCTACAAGCTTCGTTTGTAGCGTAAGGAGAAGCTATTAGTTACCTTACTCCCTAGTATCGTAGTCTAGTTGTTGCGAAGGACTATTAGCCGGATTCGTCTTTCTAGAATGATGCTAGATAACGAAGTCAAAGCTAGCGAGGAAAGTTGCCTACCTTGCTTGCCGACTACTTAGCTACTTCACGCCCATGAAGCCGCGAAGGTTATTATAGTTAGTAAGCACCTTAATAGGGTACGCTACGCCTTCAAGGTAGTGTCGGTACTCCTTGAAGCCGTCAACAATAGCTAAAAGCTCTTAGTCGTAAGTCTCGTAGTTAAGCTTAGCGCCCTACATCTTCTGTGACTAGAAGGTAATTAGGTACTATTACATACTATCTTCGTGCGACTAGAGCTACGATATAATTGCGGCTATTACGAATTTTGAAGCATTAGTCTCTAGTTAGATCTTCGTAGCAGGGTTAAAGTGCTAAAGTATAGGCGTAGTTTAAAAAGCTGCTTTAAGTTTAGAGAAAGCTTTGCTCTAAGCCTCCTCCTAAGGCACTATCCCTAGCTTTTTTCCTTGAATCGCGCCCTTTGCGAGGGCCGTGAGAGGAGCCACGATCTTCGAGAAGGACCGCATGAATCTGTAATAGAAGTTAGTAAATCCTAGGAACACCTGTACTTCTTAGAGGGTAGTTAGCCGTAGCTACTCTGCAATTACAGACACCCTTTAGTTATCTATGATGACTCCTTCTATAGAGACGATGTATCCGAGAAACTTAATCCTATCTGTCAGGAATAAGCACTTCTTTAGGTTCGCATATAGAGCAAACTTGCGGAGCTATTTAAGCACTATCCTTAGATGCCGAATATGCTCCTCCTTTGAGTTAGAGTAGACTAGTATATAGTCTAAATATACTATGCAGCAGGTGTCAAGGAGGCCGGCTAGGGCCTAGTTAATATACGCTTAGAACGTCGCTAGTATGTTAGTCAAGCTAAACGGCATTACTATATACTCGAAGTGTCTATACTACATTCGGAATATAGTCTTCTACTTGTCGCCCTTTCGGATTAGTATCTAGTAGTAGGCGTCCTTCAAGTCAATAGACAAGAAGATAGCGGCGTGACTAAGGCGGTCAAGCGTCTCGCTAATAAGTAGTAGGGGGCAGCGGTTCTTCTAAGTTACTACGTTAAGGCCCCTATAGTTAACGTATAGGCGGAGCGTGTTATCCTTCTTTAGGATAAACATAACTAGCGCTCTAGCCCCGCTGTCGCTTCGTCGGATCTACGCGTTTCTTTGCGCCTTGTAGAGATAGTCTCGAAGTGTTTCGAGCTGCAATTCTGACATAGGGTATAGAGGTTAATGTAGAGGATTATAACCCTCCTTAAGGTTAATCACATGTTCTACGTCTAGGGCCTAGGCATAGGCCGTAGCCTCTACGTCGAAAATATCGGCGTATTCCTCTAACTTAGGCAGAAGGGTAACGTCTTCCTTAACGTTCTGTATGCGGACTACATAAACACATTAGACCTTCTTCATGTCCTTGTAGAAGCTGTGTGCGTCACGTATCCTTACTATAGGAACTTTGCCTATAGAGCCATAGAACTAATTGTTAGTAGCTCTATTAACAACGACTCCCTACTTGTAGCGCTAAGGGCGGCCGAGTAGGAGCTCCTTATTAGGAACGTCTTTAGCGTAGAAGACTTCGTTAGTCTCGCGCACTTCTCCTGAGGAGTCTGCGAGTTAGAGGCGTACGTTATACGCGCCTCGAGCTACTACGCCTTTGCCCTAAAAGGACTTCATAGTAGGTAGCAGGGCTCCTAGGATTAGCTTCAAACCGAGCTATACGATTACCCGCTAGGGTATCACGTTAGCCTCTACAAGGTCGTCTAACATATAGTCTACTAGCTTAAGCGAGCTATTAACTCGGACCGTACCGGATAGGTGCTAGGCAGGCCACAAGTCTACACTATTAGTAACAGACAGCTTAGACACCCGCGGTAGCTATTCGGTTGTCTTAGGCTTGTCCTTTTTTTGCCTCCTCTCTAGGGAGGTTTTAGACACCTTGCTTACCTTTTTCCTATTACTTCGTTTAAGATAGCGAGCTGCCTAGTAGTCCCTTACTCTACAGATGTAGTAGCTACTTAGAGGCTTCTCGCTACTATCTTTAGGCTTAGAGGGCTTACTCCTCCGGAATAAACTACCGCGTTAGACGTGACCCTTAGGGCGCTTGTAATAGCGGCCCTTTAGTAGGTCCTTAGGGCTTAAACGCTTATTATCCTTACTACCTAATTTTCTATTTTGCTTTAAGGTAATCTCTATACGTGTCGCAAGGGACACGAGGACTTGCTAAGTTGTCAGAAGTTCATGAAAAGTCATGATTATGTTCTGAAGATTGTCATCAAGTTTAACGAGTAGGTACCGCATGCGTTACATCTCGGTATAGGGTAGCATCTGTCTCTCGAGTATAGCGAGGTAGGTAGTAAAGCTAGAGGTTGTTTGTCCCTTCCCCTACTAGGCCTTCTTATACTCGACAGACATAGTAAGGGCATAGTTCCCTAGATCCTTAACCTAGTCGACACAGAACTAGCGAAAGTCCGCCTATGTATACGTTCTGTTATAGACCTGTATAAGGTTATACCGCTTATACTAATTGTTATGAGGTTCCTTATCCTCTTCGAGCTACATTACACTAAAGGCGACTCGTTTGCCCTCTATAGAATATCCGCGTAGGTTAAGCATAAAAACTACCTTACATGCCTACAAGAAAGTTCGAGCCTCCTTTAAGGTGTCTCCCTTAAACGGCTTTAGGTTACGTGCGTTACGACTGCCTCCTAGTTAGCCTACTATGGCCCCGAATTTAGGCACTAGACTCGCGGGCACATGCGGAGAGTCTACGCCTACTAGTAAGTTGTCTTCGCGTGTCCCTAGCGTGAAATCTCGCTAGATTTCTTCGTCGGCTAGTTTATTAGTACTACTTATAGCGACGTCTTTGTCGTCCTCGCTATTGTCGCTACTAGAAGGAGTGCGGCTCTCGCTCTAGTTCGCAAGGCAGTTTGCAACCTAATTGACAATCATGGCTACAAGGGCTAGGTCGATAGTCAGGGTTAGCTGTAGTCCCTATGCGAGGGGCCTATTACCTTGTCTACTACGTAATTAGCCTCTAGTAGAACTGTCGCTTAATGTAGTATTGCTCGTAGGGGGTGCTTCTACAGGCTAGTTACTTAGGCTAGCTTCGCTATTACAGGCGCTTAGGATAGCGCTCGCTATGCGTTAGTTGCGAGTACATAGTACTCTAGACATATCGTAGTATTCTCTGCTAGACTGCAAAGTAGGGGGGAGAAAGCAGAACTAATATAGATATATATGCTATATAATGTAAAAATATCTCGTAGTATGACAGAGTAATCTGACCTTTTAATAGGTATAAGACAGCGCTGCTTTCTGCTTATTACAGAGGTAGCGCTAAGGGTACTTATAGCCCCTGACGCCCCTTAATTAGGGAAAGCATGTCTAAGCCTATCCCTATAGGGGTATCGTAGGGTTAGCGACATAGGGGCATCCTATGTTAACTATTAATCCTACTTAGACGACATACAAGCTAACGTATGTACGAAGGACCCCCTTGCTATATGTAGCAGGGTTACTACATACTAAGGGCAGGCATTAGAACCTATGCGGCTCTAATAGCCCCCTAGTATTAACCGTATTACTTTCGCCTCCCCTCTAGGGAGGTTTCGGACACCTTGCTTACCTTCTTCCTATTACTTTGTTTAGGATAGTAAGCCGCCTAGTAGTCCCTTACTCTACAGATGTAGTAGCTACTTAGAGGCTTCTCGCTACTATCTTTAGGCTTAGAGGGCTTACTCCTCCGGAATAAACTACCGCATTAGACGTGACCCTTAGGGCGCTTGTAATAGCGGCCCTTTAGTAGGTCCTTAGGGCTTAAACGCTTATTGTCCTTGCTGCCCGATTTTCCATTTCGCTTCAAGGTAATCTCTATACGTGTCGTAAGGGACACGAGGACTTGCCGAGTTATCAGAAGTTCATGAAAAGTCATGATTATGTTCTGAAGATTGTCATCAAGTTTAACAAGTAGGTGTTATACGCGTTACGTCTTAGTATAGGGTAGCATCTGTCCCTCGAGTATAGCGAGGTAGGTAGCGAAGCTAGAGGTTATTTGTCCCTTCCCCTGCTTAGCCTTCTTATACTTAACAGACATAGTAAGGGCATAGTTCCCTAGATCCTCGACCTAGTCGACATAGAACTAGCGAAAGTCCGCCTACGTATATGTTCTGTCGTAGACCTACATAAGGTTATACTGCTCATACTAATCATTACAAGGTTCCTTATCCTCTTTAAGCTACATCATACTAAAGGCAACTTGTTTACTCTCTATAGAATATCCGCATAGGTTGAGCACGAAAACTGCCTTACATGCCTGCAAGAAACTTCAAGCCTCCTTTAAGGTATCTCCCTTAAATGGCTTTAGGTTACATGCGTTACGACTGCCTCCTATTTAGCCTACTATGGCCCTAATTATAGGCACTAGATTCGCAGGCATACGCGGAGAGTCTGCGCCTGCTAGTAAGTTGTCTTTGCGGGTCCCTAGCGTGAAATCTTGCTAGATTTCTTCGTCAGCTAGTTTATTAGTACTACTTATAGCGACGTCTTCGTCGTCCTCGCTGTTGTCGCTACTAGAAGGAGTGCGGCTCTCGCTCTAGTTCGCAAGGCGGTTTGCAACCTAATTAACAATCATGGCTATAAGGGCTAGGTTAATAGTCAGGGTTAGCTATAGTCCCTATGCGAGGGATCTATTACCTTGTCCGCTACGTAATTAGCCTCTAGTAGAACTGTCGCTTAATGTAGTGTTACTCGTAGGGGGTACTTCTACAGGCTAGTTACTTAGGCTAGCTTTGCTATTACAGGCGCTTAGGATAGCGCTCGCTACATGTTAGTTGCGAGTTCGTAGTACTCTAGACATATTGTAGTATTCTCTACTAGACTGTAAAGCAGGGGGGAGAAAGCAGAACTAATATAGATATATATGCTATATGATATAAAAATATCTCGTAGTATGACAGAGTAATCCGACCTGTTAATAGGTATAAGATAGCGCTACTTTCTGCTTATTACAGAGGTAGCGCTAAAGGTGCTTATAACCCCTGACGCCTCTTAATTAGGGAAAGCATGTCTGAGCCTAACCCCGTAGGGGTACTATAGGGTTAGCGACATAGGGGCACCCTACGTCAAACATTAATCCTACTTAGACAACATACAAGCTAACATATATACGAAGGACCCTCTTGCTATATGTAGCAGGGTTACTACATGCTAAGGGTAGGCATTAGAACCTATGCGGCTCTAATGGCCCCCTAGTATCAACCGTATTAGCGGCAAAAGCTGCAGGTATAAGCTCTAGATAACTTAGCTAGTTTATCAAAAATCGCATACTATACCCCTAGAGCCGAGCTCGTACTAAGGAGCTACTAGCTACGATTAAGCTCTTTGCTACGTCGACTATTATAGAGCTTGTCATAATAAAAGCATTAGTAAGAGCAGGCATAAGGTCATAACTACCAGAAAATTTTTAGCTAGTAACGTCAGTGATACGGTTAATACTAGGGGGCTATTAGAACTACATGAGTTCTAATACCCGCCCTTAGTATGTAGTAACCCTGCTACATATAGCAAGGGGGTCCTTCGTACATACGTTAGCTCATATGTTGTCTAAGTAGGATTAGTTGTCGACGTAGGACGCCCCTACGTCGCTAACCCTATAGTACCCCTGCAGGGTTAGGCTTAGACATGCTTTCCCTAATTAAGGAGCGTCAGGGGTTATAAGCACCCTTAGCGCTACCTCTACGATAAGCAGAAAGCAGCGCTGTCTTGTACCTACTAAAAGGTCGGATTACTCTGTCACACTACGAGATATTTCTATATCATATAGCATATACATCTATATTAGTTCTGCTTTCTCCCCCCTGCTTTGTAGTCTAGTAGAGAATACTACGATATGTCTAGAGTACTACGAACTTGCAACTAACGCGTAGCGAGCGCTATCCTAAGCGCCTACATTAAGCGACAGTTCTACTAGAGGCTAATTCCGTAGTAGACAAGGTAATAGACCCCTCGTATAGGGACTATAGCTAACCCTGACTATCGACCTGGCCCTTGTAGCCATAATTGTCAATTAGGTCGCGAACTGCCTTACGAACTAGAGCTAGAGCCGCACCGCTTCTAGTAGCGACAACGGCGAGGACGACGAAGACGTCGCTATATGTAGTACTAATAAACTAGCGGACGAAGAAATCTAGCGAGATTTTACGCTAGGGACCCGTAAAGACAACTTACTAGGAGGCGCAGACCCTCCGCGTGTGCCCGCGAGTCTAGTGCCTAAATTCGGGGCTATAGTAGGCTAACTAGGAGGTAGTCGCAACGCACGTAACCCGAAGCTATTTAAGGGAGACACCTTAAAGGAGGCTCGAACTTTCTTGCAGGCATGTAAGGCAGTTTTCGTGCTTAACTTACACGGATATTCTACAGAGAGCGAACGAGTCGCCTTTAGTGTAATGTAGCTTGAAGAGGATAAGGAACCTCGTAATAATTAGCATGAGTAGTATGACCTTATGCAGGTCTATAACAGAACGTATATGTAGGCGGACTTTCGCTAGTTCTATGTTAACTAGGTTAAGGATCTAGGGGATTACGCCCTTACTATGTCTGTCGAGTACGAGAAGGCTAAGTAGGGGAAGGGACAAATAACCTCTAGCTTCGCTACCTACCTCGCTACACTTAAGAGACAGATGCTACTCTATACTAAGACGTAATACGTGCGGCACTTACTCGTCAAACTTAATGACAATCTTCAGAATACAATCATGACTTTTCATGAACTTCCGACAATTTAGCAAGACCTCGTGTCCCTTACGACATGTATAGAGATCACCTTAAAGCGAAATGGAAAATCAGGCGGCAAGGATAATAAGCGTCTAAGCCCTAAGGACCTACTAAAGGGCCGCTATTACAAGCGCCCTAGGGGTCACGCCTAACGCGGTAGTTCATTTAGGAGGAGTAAGCCCTCTAAGCTAAAAGACGGTAGCGAGAAGCCTCCGAGTAGCTGCTACATCTGTAGAGCGAGGGACTACTAGGTAGCTCGCTATCCTAAACGAAGTAATAGGAAAAAGGTGTCATGAGTGTTAGGAGTGCTACGAGTCACAGGATCGTAAGGGTCCTAAGGGCTATAAGTTATAAGCATAGTCATAGGAGAAAGGATCTGTCACGTAAGGACAGATCCCTAGATCTGTAGGGTTAGTCTACAGATCTATAGGCCTGTAGGGGAGAAGGGATCTGTCATAGGATAACAGACCCTTAGATCTGTAGGGTTAGTCTACAGATCTATAGACATAGATCTATTAGGTCTATTAACAGATCTAACAGAGCTGCTCTGTCTCTCTAGTATATAGGGATGGCTTTAGGACAGGCAGTTAGGAGCTTCGTGCTTAATTTAATTCCCTTTCCCTAGGAGATAGTTAGTTACAAGGATAATTGCTATTGTCGATATTCTTCATAGCTCTACAAGTCTAATACCTGGTTACCTTCCTGCTATTAGCACCTACCCTTATGACATTTTGAGCACTACTTCTAAGGAAGTATTAGGGGACTTGTCAAGTGCTTGACATACGCCTATGTCAAGTAGTTCTTTAGCCGTTAGTTTAACTTCTAGCGACAGTTAACTAACACTACGAGGACAAGTTGCCGCTATACCTCAAATTACGTAGTAGCTTGAATCTATTCACCTTAGCGAGATAGCTCTAGCATCTGTCGCAGGTTTAACTACTAGGAATAGACATGGCAACAACGGCTTTAAGATAGGAAGCCCTACAGAGTTCATAGGACAACGATCTTAAGTCGAGATGTTTATCCTATAATGCTAGTTAGCATTTAACGTGGATACGGAATAGTTTACAACATATTATAAGCGAATAATGTACATTGTCTCTTACCTAAAGGGACCGGCGTTCGAGTTTATCTAGCCTCATCTAACAGATTATCTAGATCACGTTAGTAACGTCGAAGCTAGGAAGACGACAACTAGGGAGATTCTTAACTTAGACAAGTCTTTGTTGAAGGCGTTACGCGAAGCTTTTAGGCTCGGTAATAAGCAACAAGAGGCCAAGAGAGCTCTCCTAGGAATCTAGCAGAAGGGTTCTGCTATCAAGTACTACGCGGACTTTTAGACCCTCTCTGCTCGAGTCGACTAGAATGATAATGCTTTAGCCACTTAGTTCTACTAGGGACTAAAGGAGACAGTTAAAGACGAAATTGCCCGAGGAGATTAGCTAACGACATTCAAGGAAATAAGCGATCTCGCAATTAGAATCGATAATCGCGTCTAGGAACAACAGCAAGAACGACAACATAGAAATCGCAAGCTAGCACAGGCTAACTATAAGGTCTAACGATTAGCACTAAAATGGCGAAGCGATTACTATAGTCTCTAACCTATAGAGTTAGATGCGACTAAGGGGCGTCCGAGGAATAGACCCTAAGGAAAGCCGCAGAAGGGCTCTCCTCCCTAGAATGGTCTGAAGAAGCCATTCGACAAGAGTAATCTTGAGTGCTACAACTGTGGAAAGAAAGGACATTTTGCCCGCGAATGTTTTGCTAAGAAGCAACGACAAGAGCCGCCTAGGATAGAGCAGGCTCGCGTAACAACGACAGCACCTAAGCAAAAGGCCGCTACTACTCGAGAACCGGACTATGCCGCACTTACTTAGACTACGTGCTACAATAACGATTGTCGAATTCACATGAGTAATAAAGATGGTTCTAGATAGTACCCTAGCTAAAACTAGGCATATTCGATCTGTGCGCTAAGGGGTACACCTTCTAGTGCGACAGTCCTAAGGCAACAGGAGCTAGAAGAAGAAGAAGAAGGTTCGGACGACAACTACAAGATTGTCGAAGCCGTTATTCCTGATACTAAGGAAGACAAGAGCATAGAGCGATAGGCTATGCCGCCGCATAACATCAGGCTTAATATTATCCGAATTATACAGAACTAGTAGGCTTAAGCTTGCCCGTAGATTAATAGAGTACAACATGTTAACTAGCTTTAGTATGACGAACTAGCCGACTGTATGCGACGACACCTGAGGAGACTACTAGTTGTAGCTTAACCTCACGCCTAATCAGAAAGTTGTCCAAGAAATTATACTGTTTAGGGTAGAGTTTACGCCCTAGGGAGGCTACCTAACCTACGAAGGTATTTAGATTTCACGAGTGCTACGACTCTAAGTCTACTACTTAAAGATAGAGTACGCAAGAAACACGCAGGAACAGCGAGGCTAAGGGCGAGAACGACCTCTTAGGCCAGAGAACGGTAACGCTCAGAGAAGAAGCCGAGACCGTATGATCCCTGAACTAGTCCGTGAAGACAGTTATTCGGGAAACGACGAGGTCCGCCAGAATTAGACCTACGGACAGACTAGACAGGGCTATAACGATGTGCCGCGATTAGCGCCAGATACGCGAACAACCTTAGAGTATAGGTGCACATTAACGAGACGCTAGCTAGGGCCTTAATAGATTCAGGATGTACTAGAATCTTCATGACGCCTAAGTTCGCCAGGATAGCTAGGATAAAGCTACAGGTGAAGACGAATGCTTTCTTGCTACAAGCGATTAATAGAAAGCCGGTCACGTACAACTAAGGAGTAGTTAACGAAGAGACTAAGATGATGCCTCTACGGACAGGATGCTACTAAGAGATGCTCTAGTTCAACATCACAGAGTCACTAGGCTCGGATATAGTACTAGGGTTACTATGGCTAAGAAACGCTAACCCCTATATCGACTAGAAGAATAAGAGGATCTAGTTCCCGGAACTCTCAAGATCGATACCTCTACCTATAGTACATGACGTACTAGGCAAGATCGAAATATGTGCTATGACTTCAAGCGAGATAGTAGCTGCTATTAAGGATCTAGAACAGGAAGTACACGTCCTATAGGTTAAAGCAACGCAATCAGAAGTCAAGGTCGAATTCATAGTTCTTAATAAGTATAAAGAGTTCGCTACTCTTTTTAAGGAAGAACCCGACTAAGAAGCTCTGCCAGAATACTAGGAGTAGGACTACAGGATACCCTTACTCCCTAGCAAGATACTAACGAAGCAATTAGTTTGCCTGTTATTAGTAGCGAAACTAGAGATTCTCCGGAAGTACCTTGAAGACAACCTCCGGAAAGGCTTCATCCGCGAGTTATAGTCCCTAGCCGGATATCCGATCCTGTTTGTGCCTAAGGGGGAAGATAACTAGTAACTCTGCGTAGATTATCGTAGATTAAACGACATCATGATAAAGAATAGTTATCCGCTTCCTTTGCTCTTAGAATTACAGGACTACCTACAAGGAGCAATGTAGTTCTCGAAGTTTGACATACCTAGAGTGTATAACTAAATGCGAATTAAGGAAGGCGAAGAATAGAAGACTATGTTCCGAACTAGGTTCGGACACTATAAGTATATAGTCATACTATTTAGGTTAACAAATGCCCTAGCTACATAGCAGGCATTTATTAATAACATGCTACGAGAGTACCTTGACGTCTTTGTAGTTGTATACCTAGACGACATCCTCGTCTACTTACAGACGATCGAAGAACATAGGACTCACGTGCGCAAGGTACTTTAGAAACTCTAGGATTACTAGTTAAAGGTTAAGCCTTAGAAGAGCGAGTTTCATAAGCAGGAAGTATAATTCCTCGGCTACGTAGTAGCATGGAATAGAATCAAGATAGACACTAAGAAAGTCTAAGTCATAAAAGAGTAGCCTACGCTAACTAATGTTAAGGAAGTATAGTCCTTCCTTAGGTTCGCTAACTTCTACTAAAGATTTGTAGCAAACTATTCGAAGATTACAGCACTACTTACGACTCTTACTACGAAGGATACACTATTCATGTAGGATGACGCCTAACAGAATGCCTTTAAGGAACTTAAGCGACGATTCACAGATTAGCTAATCTTACTTATATTCGACCTAGATAAGCCTATTATAGTCGAAACAGATGCCTCCGACGTAGCACTTAGGGCATGCTTAAGTTAACTAGGACCAAGTAGACGACTACAGCTAGTTGCCTACTACTCGAGGAAATTGTCTAGACCTAAACTCTAATACGACGTCTATGACAAAGAACTTCTAGCTATAGTAGACGCCTACAAGGCCTAGCGAGTCTACTTAGAAGGTTCTAAGCACTAGGTCATAGTCTACACAGACCATGAGAACTTGCGATACTTCATAATGACGAAAGAGTTAAACTAACAACAGGTTTAGTAGAGTAAGGAGCTGTCTAGTTTTAACTGCAAGATCGTCTATCGCAAGGGGACTAATAACGCACGCGCCGATGCACTTAGCCGCCAGACTGACTACATGAAGGGCGTGAAGCAGGAGAAACACGCTATTCTCCAGGAAAATAGCGATGGCACGCTAGGAGTTAACTGACTCGTAGCTACGACTATTACATAGACTAGTAAATTTCAGGATGACCTGAAGAACGCGCTAGTCTACGACCTAACTGCACTCGCTGTCCGCGACGACATGAATAGACAGGAGGATTAGGAAGACAAAGACAGAATCCTTCTGTTTTAAGGATTAGTATACATGCTAACGTCTTTACGATCAGAGCTACTATGACTCTAACATGACATACCTTAGGCAGGATACCCGGGAGTGTCTAAAATGAAGCAAATTCTCTGACAAGAATATTACTTCCCTAGGATAAGCAAGGCAATCGAGGACTACGTCTGTTAATGTGTAACTTGCCGACAAAGTAAGCATGACCGTTACAAACTATATAGGCTACTACAACTACTTAAGGTACCTTAACGGCCATGGGAATCGCTCGCCATGGATTTCATCGTTAAACTACCTTAGTTAAGAGAACCTGCTACGAATGAGTTCTTTGACAGGATCATGGTAGTAGTCGACTAATTTACTAAGTTTAGGAAGTTTATCCCTTACCGCGAAGACTTTAAAACTAAAGATATCGCGTAGGTCTTCATCAAATAGGTAGTAGCACTACACGGCATGCTACAGGACCTAGTAACGGATCGAGGATCCGTGTTTACCTCTAACTTCTAGAGAGCCCTAATGAGGCAATTCTAGGTCAAACATCGACTAAGTACTTCCTTCTACCCTTAGACGGATAGACAGACAGAACGTCTAAATCAGACGTTAGAATAGTACCTTCGATCCTATGTGAATAGGGACTAGAATAACTAGGTAGAGTTGTTGCTAATAGCATAGCTTGCGTATAATAGTACGCTAGCAGAGTCGACAGGACTCTCGCCTTTTCAGATGGCATATAGATTAGCTATAGAAGACATCCCGGACGTCTTAGCTAGTAATCTTAACCTAGTAGCACTCAGACGAGTAGAACATCTACGCCAACTACAAACAGAAGCACGACTCGACCTGTAGTTCTATTAGCAGAACATGGCATAGTACGCGAATCGTAAGAGAATTAAGGGACTAATTCTAAAGGAGGGGGACAAGGTATATCTCCTCCGCCATCACATCAAATTAGACAAGCCGAGTAAAAAACTAGACGCTGTAAAACTAGGACCATTTAGGATCAAGGCTAAGAAAGGACCAGTTAATTTTGAGTTACAGCTACCCGAGCAGATAAGAATACACCCTGTGTTCTATGTCTCTCTGCTAGAATAAGTAGCGCTAGACGCCGCACTACAAACAGAACCCTTACTACTCGACCCTAAAGTAGAAGAACCTAAGTACTCTGTCGAGAAGATTGTCGACACTTGCTAGCAGGACAGACAGCGAGAGTACTTAGTAAAATGGGAAGGATATAGGAGTACCGAGAACACCTAGGAACCCCTAGAACATCTGCGAAACTGTTAGCAAAGGATACGAAGTTTCGAGAAAGGAACGAACCTAGGAAGAAGATCATAAGCCATGACTAGACTCCTGCAGGACGCTGTCAATCGGCTCGGCTACCACGCCATCCAGGAAACCCTAATATGAGGCGTTAGTGAAACCCTCTATTACGCTCTATGTCGCAGGACTAAGAGCAAGACCCGCTAAAGGATCTAGGTCAAGAAGAAACCTAGCCTGCGAGAGAGCCTGTTCCTTGGCCTCATCCTCCCTAATCTCCCGCTCCTTAAGAGCGCGACTATCCTCGACCTCCTAGTCGACCGCGTCTAACTGTTTTCGAAGACATATCTCCTTTGTATGCGCCTCTATTATCTTCTGCGAAGCCTCGGCTAGGACCGCCTTCGCACGATTAAGATTAGTAATTAGTCTTTTCCGCTAATTACCTAACTTCTTCCATTTAACCTCTGTTACCTTCGCGTTGTAACTTCGACAGTTACTAAAGTAACATTACGAAAATTTCCCCGAGGAAATGTGTACCTAACAAACGAGCTTTAACTCTTGACACTAAGTATAGGACTTTATGCTGTCCTAGCCCTAACAATAGATTTAATTCGCGCGGCATTTACGTTTCTACGTTAAAGGGGCGTTAGTGTCTAGGATGACACAAGGCAGTAATGTAGAAAGAGAAGACATCACGGCATAAAAGGAAATGACAAGAGAAACCCCGCACTAATAAGGTAGCTTAGGGACGAGCTAGGCTAAGAGGGAGATAGTATCATGAGTGTTAGGAGTGCTATAGGTTACAGGATTATGAGGGTCCTAAGTACTATAAGTCATAGTATAGTCATAGGAGAAAGGATCTGTTACGTGAGGATAGATCCCCGGATCTATAGGGTTAGTCTACAGATCTACAGGCCTGTAGGGGAGAAGGGATCTGTTATAGGATAACAGACCCTTAGATCTATAGGGTTAGTCTACAGATCTACAGACACGGATCTATTAGGTCTGTCGACAGATCTAACAGAGCTGCTCTGTCTCTCTAGTATATAGGGATAGCTTCAGGACAGGTAGTTAGGAGCTTCGTGCTTAATTTAATTCCCTTTCCCTAGGGGATAGTTAGTTACAAGGACAATTGCTATTGTCGATATTCTTCATAGCTCTACGAGTCTAATACCTAGTCACCTTCCTGCTATTAGCACCTACCCTTATGACAAAAGGTGAGCAAGGTGTCCGAAACCTCCCTAGAGGGGAGGCGAAAGAAGGACAAGCCCGAGACAGCCGAATAGCTGCCGCGGGTATCCAAGCTGTCTGTTACTAATAGTGTAGACTCGTGGCCTGCCTAGCGCCTATCTAGTACGGTCCGAGTTAATAGCTCGCTTGAGCTAGTAGACTGTATGTTAGACGACCTTGTAGAGGTTAACGTGATACCCTAGAGGCTAATCGTACGGCTTAGTTTGAAGCTAATCCTAGGAGCCCTGATACCTACTATGAAGTCCTTTTAGGGCAAAGGCGTAGTAGCTTAAGGCGCGTATAACGTGCGCCTCTAACTCGCGGACTCCTCAGGAGAAGTGCGCGAGACTAACGAAGTCTTCTACGCTAAAGACATTCCTAATAAGGAGCTCCTACTTAGCCGCCCTTAGCGCTACAAGCAGGGAGTCGTTGTTAATAGAGCTACTAACAACTAGTTCTATAGCTCTATAGGCGAAGTTCCTGTAGTGTAGATACATGATGTACATAGCTTCTACAAGGACATGAAGAAGGTCTAATGCGTGTATGTAGTCTACATACGGAACGTCAAGGAAGACGTTACCCTTCTACCTAAGTTAGAGGAATACGCCGATATTTTCGACGTAGAGGCTGCGGCCTATGCCTAGGCCCTAGACGCGGAACATGCGATTAACCTTAAGGAGGGTTACAATCCTCCGCATCGACCTCTATACCCTATGTCAGAATTGTAGCTCGAAACACTTCAAGACTACCTCTACAAGGCGCAAAGGAACGCGTGGATCCGACGAAGCGACAGCGAGGCTAGAGTGTTAGTTATGTTCGTCCTGAAGAAGGATAACACGCTCTGCCTATACGTTAACTATAGGGGCCTTAACGCGGTAACCTAGAAGAACTACTGCCCCCTACTACTTATTAGCGAGACGCTTGACCGCCTTAGTCGCGCCGCTATCTTCTTGTCTATCGACTTAAAGGACGCCTACTACTAGATACCGATCTAAAAGGGTAACAAGTAGAAGACTACATTCTAAACGTAGTATAGACACTTTAAGTATATAGTGATGCCATTTAGCTTAACTAACGTACTAGTAACGTTATAAGCGTATATCAACAGGGCCCTAGCCGGCCTCGTTGACACCTACTACGTAGTATATTTAGACGATATACTAGTCTACTCTAACTTAAAGGAGGAGTATATTCGGCACCTAAGGATAGTACTCGAACGGCTCTACAAGTTCGCTCTATACGCGAACCTAAAGAAGTGCTCATTCCTAACAGATAGGATTGAGTTTCTTGGATACATCGTCTCTATAGAAGGAGTTATCATAGATGACTAAAGAGTGTCCGTAATCGCGGAGTAGCTGTAGCTAACTACCCTCTAAGAAGTGTAGGTGTTCCTAGGGTTTACTAACTTCTACTACAGATTTATATGGTCCTACTCGAAGATTGTGGCTCCCCTTACGGCCCTCGCAAAGGGCGCGATTCGAGGAAAAAAGCTAGGGATAGTGCCTTAGGAGGAGGCTTAGAGCAAGGCTTTCTCTAAACTTAAAGCAGCTTTTTAAACTACGCCTATACTTCGGCACTTTGACCCTACTACGAAGATCCGGATAGAGACTAATGCTTCAAAATTTGCAATAGCCGTAATTATATCGCAGCTCTAGTCGCATGAAGGCAGTACGCGATAGTACCTAATTGCCTTCTAGTCGCGGAAGATGCAGGGCGCTAAGCTTAACTATAAGACTTATAACTAAGAGCTTTTAGCTATTGTTAACGGCTTCAAGGAGTACTGACACTACCTCGAAGGCATAGCGCACCCTATTAAGGTGCTTACTAACTATAACAACCTTCGCGGCTTTATAGGCATAAAGCAGCTAAGTAGTTAGCAAGCAAGGTAGGCGACTTTCCTCGCTAGCTTTAACTTCGTTATCTAGCATCGTTCTACAAAGACGAATCCGGCTAATAGTCCTTCGCGACGACCGGACTATGACACTAGGGAGGAGGGTAACTAACAGCTTCTCCCTACACTGCAAACGAAGCTTGTAGTTTAGGGCAGCGATCTGTTATTAGCTCCTCTTGTAGATTAACTGCAGGTCTAATAGGGCCTCACGGCCTCTACTAGCGACGAACCCTCCTATCTAGCAGTTGTAGCGACCGCGTCTAGCTTAATCTGTGCGGTAGTTAACTAGCTTACATGTAGTAAGTATGCGATGTCTAAAGAACCCTTTAAAGAAGTCTCGAGACTTATTTAGCGGTTACAAGAGCGAGAACCGGAGTTAATTAATAAGAGTGTAGCCCTCTAGGACACTACAGGCGGTCTGAATTACTAGATCAAGTCAGGCGACTTATAGTACTTTAATAATAGGCTCTATGTACCTGCTAACTACGCGCTCTGTTTGTAGCTCCTCTGTATTCATCATGACGATAAACTCGCGGGCCATTTTGGCGCAGAGAAGACGATTACACTTCTCGGACGCAAATACTAGTAGCTAACGCTAGAACAGGATGTCTCTAACTACGTCAAATCCTGCCAAACGTGCTAGGTCGGCAAATCTCGGCGCTATCGCCCCTATGGCGATGCTTAGGCGCTCCTACTACTAGAGAGACTATAGCAGGACTTAACCATAGATTTTATTACTGATTTGCCGCTAGCAAAGTAGAGAGGCAATGTAGTTAATGCTGTCCTTATAGTAGTCGACTAATACTCTAAGATAAATGTCTTCATCCTATGTACAAAAAGATGTACAAGTAGCGAGCTTGCGCGACTACTTCGCGACGAAGTTATACAGCGCTTTAGTGTCCCCTAAAGTATCCTATCAGATTAAGGTTCTGTCTTTACTAGTAAATACTAGCAAGAATTTGTGTTTAAGGCACGTGTTAAGCACTACCTAAGTATAGCATTCTATCTACAGACTAATAGTTAGACTAAATGTATGAACTAGACTCTTAAGTAGTACCTTCGGTACTACTACGCTAAGAACTAGGATGCCTAGGCTAACGTAATTCCTATAGCGGAATCTTAATAACAGCGTGCATGCTACTATACGCATGTCGCCATTTTAGATTCTTTATAGCTTTAATCCGGAAATACACCTAGAACCGCCTTAGGACAAGTCTTCTAAGGAGAGGGTGCTAGCCGCCGCAGAATTAGCGCGGCGTATGCGCGAGGTACATTTAGTACTAATAGAACACTAGAAAAAGGCCTCAGAATCCTAAATTAAACATAATAACGCCTATGCTAAACCGATGTAGTACGTAGTTAGTACGAAGGTGTTACTATTAACAAAGAATCTCAAGGTAAAACTTCTAAGCAAGAAGATGACGCCAAGGTTCGTCAGACCCTTCCAGATACGTAACGTAATAGGCTCGCAGGCATACTAGCTATCGTTGCTATTGTCGTATTATGTGCATAATATCTTCTACGTATCTCTACTCGAACTATAGGTATAGCGCAAGGGCGAAGAGCCTGCGGACCTAATGCTAGTAGCAGAAGAGAACGAAGAGTAGGAAGTTAAGGGTATTAAGGACAGTATATAGCAGAAGGGCGTAACGTACTATCTAGTGAAGTAGAAAGGATACCTACCTAAGTACACATAATAGGTTCTAGCCGAAGACTATAAGAACGCTCTAGAAGCTATTCATGAATTCAAAGAGTAGAGGAGGCGTAAGCAGGGCTTAAGAAGGTCGATTCGTAGGAAGATAAGGGCTTCGGAGCAGAATTCTTAACATGTGTATGTAGTGCATAACGCGCGGAGTAATAACAAGAAGCAAACGCCTTACTCATACATCATTAATGCCTAAAGGCACACCTAGAATAAACCTAAGGAGAACAAGAGACATGCTTAGATTAGCTTTGTAGCTAATACTTAGCGACTACTAGTTAGGGGCTTCCTAACTAAACCTAAAGCAGGAGAGTCTTTCTTGTTACGGTCCGCTAGGGACTACCTACCTACACGGGGTCTACTAAACACCCTGAAGCGACTATAAGTGACAGGGGTAGTAACGCCATGAAGAGAGGCTAGCATCTTCTTCTTTAGTAGGATACGAGGGAGCTTGTCTTTAGAGCCTATAGTAGCTAGAGAACTAGCGACATCCTTACTACGCCTAGTTGCGACGACTACCTTATCCTTAGCATTAGAAGGCGAAGAGACTTAAGCGCGCTTACGGCTGTCGCGCTTAGCCCTTGAGATCATCTTACGCTTCTTGACATGAGTGTTAACTACATTATTAGACTTAGTGTCCCCCTTAGGCGTAACTAGTATGGTGACACTATAGCGCGAAGGGATCACGTTAGGACCGAAGGTATCCTAGATGTCGTCATCCTCCTTATCCTCAAAGATCTGGCCTAGAGGCTTGTACCTTAGTGTCTTGACAGACGTAGTGCGGGTCGCAAGCAGGGAAGGTTCGGCTTCCTCGTTGCTAACCTTAATTTTGGCCCTGGCCTTCTTCTTCTTCTTAGACAGTAGCGTCAAGGCGGCGTAAGTAGCGGCGCTACAATGTGTTAGCTATACGTACGCGACAGGATTCGAGTAAGTAACTTACGGCTTAGTCCTTAGGACCGGCTCGGAGGCAGGCTGTCTCTTAGTATGGCGCTAGGGCGTAGCCTTAGTAGTAGGAGCGGTGAATTGCTTGATGACCTTCTTGCGGATTATCTACGTCTTAAAGTCATTGTCAATAGAGGCAAGGGCCCTAAGTTGCTAACGCTAACAGCTAGTCGAATATTTCTTAACGCTAACGTTAGCCTAGTAGAGAAAGTCAGCATTCATACTTAGAGGGTACCTACACTATATGCGTACTATAGCGAAGGTCTTAACCCTAATAGTTAGCACCTTCAAGATCTTCTAGACTAAGTCTACGATTAGACCTAGATAAACGTTTTCGCCTGTTAGCAGAGAGTCGAAGTAAACACTGCCGTAAGAACAGTTAGCAGTCGCGGTAAAGCACGAGAGGGCGCTAAGCAGGTAGGCGAGTACGTCGCGGTACTTAGCCTGTAGCCTGTTTATAGTTAGAGTACCTTTAGTAATCCCCTTATTACGCGTACTCTAGAAGTCATCGATATTACGGCAGAGCTAGTTATACTCGCTATACACCTCTTTAGGGAGGTCTTGGCATTTTTGATGCTTGCTATTACAGTTGACATAATTGTAGTAGACACTACCCTTATTAAATCTGCTAACGCAGATCTCGGCTACGCTTTAGTTAGTATAAGTCACGTATACCTCGCGGGTAGGGGACGCCTTACTAACACGCGGAGGAGAGATGTGTACAGCTTGGCTACTAAGGTTGTCAAGGCATCGTTAACACAAGCGACGATCGCGGGCAGAGCGAGTAGCGTCGAACTTAGTCTGTAGCATATAAGCCATTATAGCTAAGACAGGTTAATTGATCTTGATTGATTAATTAAAGAAGAAGAAGCTCTAGTACAGACCCGCAGACATAGCGAGGCGTAAGCTAAGCGAAATAGGAGCGGAGGTTAATGTCAGTGTCTTAGAACAGGAAGTTTAGGAAAGCGACGAGGTTTTTATACCCTCTAATAGCCCCCCTGTTACCTACCGCAACCCTTAAGCTAGTAACTCGAACTACATGCGCAGAGTACCTGCCTTTAGTTAACTTACAAGGGGACCGAATGATGTAATAACAGATAACGTAGCTGTTACGCATGTACGCTAACTACACTCATGCTAGCCTACTAGCATGAAAATGTAGCGAGGCCCGCGCTAGGAGCGCGCTCCTGCCGTTTCGAGTAGCGCGCGTAGAGTATCTGCATACTTTCCTATGACCCTAAGGTTCTACGACATGTTCTTCACGATCACGACTAAATAGGGACGGCCAAGCTACTTAGCGAGGCTAGCGCGTATGCTCGCCCTACAATTTCAAGGATTAACTAAAGTACGTACTTGTAGTTTCCTGATATCTTAATCCGCATGTAAAGCGAAGGTATTACGAGGCCGCCTAACATGTGACAGGTTGAAACCCGCCTGAGTTAGTAGCCTCTACCCTGTACTTACTACGAAGGTGTTAAGGTATACGCATAACACATGTTATGTAGGCTATCTACCTATTTACTCTTGCGTAGTGTAAGCATGCTACATCCTGTACCCTATACGTTCCGCGTGTATTACTTAGTAAGGCTAGGGACATCCTCATAGGAGGAGGGGCAGTGATACGGTTAATATTAGGGGGCTATTAGAACCGCATAGGTTCTAATGCCTGCCCTTAGCATGTAGTAACCCTGCTACATATAGCAAGGGGGTCCTTCGTACATACGTTAGCTTGTATGTCGTCTAAGTAGGATTAGTTGTCGACGTAGGACGCCCCTACGTCGCTAACCCTACAGTACCCCTACGGGGTTAGGCTCGGACATGCTTTCCCTAATTAAGGAGCGTCAGGGGTTATAAGCACCCTTAGCGCTACCTCTGCGATAAGCAGAAAGCAGCGCTATCTTATACCTACTAAAAGGTCGGATTACTCTGTCACACTACGAGATATTTCTATATTATATAGCATATACATCTATATTAGTCAGATCCTCTAGTCTCCCCTAGAGATCATCAGAGTTCCCTGCGTCGACACTAGCTCCTCTTTAACTACATGTACATAGTCTGCATTTAGAACGACAGCCTGTTAGAAGCATTAGCCCTAGTTAGTAACGTAGTTACCCCTAGAAGTCTACAGGAGAACGTCCTGTTATCTGTTATAACATAGTAAACTATAGCGAATAATAGATATGGCGAACATCTAGCGAAAGACACTGTCTCTACTTTAGGGATTATAGCTATAAACTTATGTTTCTACCTTATGTACTACTATTATGACAACAAAAAAAGCATCGCGCTTCTAAAAACAATAAGGTTCCTCCTTGTTGTCCTCTCGCATTCCTGTTTGCTGTAGATGACATAAGAGATAGCCTTCTAGTACTCGCAAGCTTTTAGCGCGATAGCCTCTGTAAGCTATATGTCGTAGACGCTTATAGAGGAGGTATTATGCGAATTGTAATAGAAGCGCATTATTGTCAAGGTAGTAATTTAACATTAGCCCCTAAATTCTTACATTCTCGCGGATCTGAATACTATTAACGTAGTAGCAGTTAGTAGCGCTATTAAAGGATGTCTACTAATTACAAGTAGTAAGGACTAGAGTAGAGTATAAACTCGCTACATAGAAAGTCATCTAAGCCTTGCCTAATAGTTCCTTGTTCCTGTTTACTATGACAACAATCTTCGCAGTATCCTACTTAACCCTCTTTGTTAAGATAATACTTTGAACTTCTTCTTCTAGACGTAGAGCCGCTCTTATCTATATAGTAGCAGCTATTATTGTTGCTAGTAACATAGCTAACATTAGTCTGCTCTTACATAGGCTCGTAGAAGCAGCTCGCTATTACGGAACCTATGAGAAAGTTTCACACTTTCATGTAGTAACGTTAGTGTCAAAGAATCTGCATCTCTATTCCCTAGCTACAAATCATATAGTAAGGCGTCCTTCGTCTTGCGTTCTTGATTAGCCATTTATGCTAAGCTATGTAGTACTAGCTTATGCCATATATTCGCTTAGTCCTACAAAGTAGGATAGTATTTATGTATAGTCATTAGCTAGTAGCAGACAGTAATCGCTCCTAAATGCCTTCACGAGAAGATTGATAGTGCCTTAACTGCTAAGAATTCGCTATAGCTACTCTGACAAGCATGTAGACCTTCTTAATAGAGCTAGCCTAACACGCGAGACTTCTTTGCGTACTAGGCATACTCTATGTACATCTCTCTATCTCTAAAGCTTCAAGAAATGTTAACTCCTGCTAGTGTCGTGCCTTCATGTCCTCAAATGACACTAGTTAGTATCTGCTTGTACTCTGAGATATTAGCATGTAGTTAACTAACCTACCTTATTACTTAGTTAGCGTGTCTTGACTACTAAGGCTTTACTCGCATTTACTAGTAATAACGAGGGCCTTGATTAATTACCGCGCTATGTTCTATACTCCTTATTAGTCGCTAATTTCTAGGAGACTTAAGTAATCGTGTCGTTCTACGAGCGCCTCTTTTTTGGCGCCTTCGTAGTATCTAAATATCTTATGTTCTAATCTTACGCGACTAGAATATCGCTAGCTGCGACCTCCTCCTTAGACGGCGGGAAATTAACCCTAAGCGATAACGGCGACTACGCTTACGCTAAGTCTTGTATCTACCGCTACTATCGTAGTCCTAGTAGCCTAGCTAATAACAGCCGAAGTAAAAATGCACCCCTTCCTATTCTTCTGCAACATGCCCCTTTAGCGTAGCATCTTATAACGCTAGTAATTCTTTAACAAGCTGCTGTTTTCACTGCTAATCGAAATCTCCCTTTTCTACTCCTTACATCCTAGTCATAATCCTTAATATCCGCCTCCCTTAATTGACATCCTGCCTAACCCTGTATCGACTTATCCTCTGCTAGCTACTTGGCCTGTGCTAGTTCTCTTAGAAGGAGAGGCCGAGACAGAGGGTAAGACGTAGCGACACTAAGAAGCCTAAGGCGCCTAAGGGCGACAAGATAGGAAGTATAGGCATCATAGGAACATCCTAATCTAGCGAGAGCTACGTTAGCATCATCGGCACTTTTGACTACGATAGCATTATCATAGCAACAGAATAGCTAGTTAAAAGCATTACGTGTCGTACAGAGTGTAATAAAGGTTATTTAATAAGCTAGCCGCACACAGATTCTTGCTAAATTTTAACTTAGCGTCAATATGTAGGGACGCGGGGTATTATTACGGGGTACATGATCATGCGTAAGTAAGAGGACAGGAAGGTACATAATCTCAGCTCATCTATGATTTAAGATCTCGTTAGTAGGCAACGTAGGACATTAAAGGTCAATTAAGCACTTGTAAAGCTCTCCTGCCTATAATACAAGAATAGCTTGCAGCTAAAGTATGCATAACAGGCTTATAATGTAATAGCAAGCCTATAGTCGTCCTAGTATTTACTACCCCTAAGCCGTATGTTTTAGAGGAGGAGGTTCTTAAACTAACAGGATGCCTGACCTATCTACTATATCTCCTTGTCTGTAGCTAGCTCTAGGGTCTTAGGAAATGCTGTAATTCCTCGAAGTGACGCATAATCCCTTCTACACGAGATATTAGGCGCTTAACCCGCAACGGAGGGTTGTTTAGCGAATGTAAACAGCTGCTCGCTTGTATGTTAGCGTTACGTAAGCTAGTAGTAGCATGGCGCCTGCTATAGTTAATGTTGTCGCTTCCTATGCATGCTATGGCGCTAAGAGTAACGTTATTCCGAGACCTTATAGTCTTTTCAATGACCCTGATTCGTAGTCCTAGCACATAGCGCGACAGTTAACACGTACTCTACAGGGTTTCTGTTAATTTACTACTACTGCTAACCTCTACGCAGCCTAGTTATTATGTCATGTATAGTTATAGAACTCGCTAAGCTTACGTAGCCTAGTAACTTATACGTAGGACTAATGCTACCTTGCCTCTATGACAACAGATTAAATAGGGTATATAACTAGTAGTGTTATCGCATAGTAGTAGTAGTGACATAGTATACTAGGATAGCGTTATACTAGATGTTCACGAAGGGCTAGACTGTCTCATTTTGTCTGTATAACACCGTATACATAAGATTCATCTTGCCTCTCCTCCTTCCTACTTCGGACTCCTTCTCGAATTTTTTCTTGCTAGCATCTCCTCTGTCATCCTGCGACCCCTTAGCTTCTAATCGCCGTGTTAGGCTTCATTCTCCCCTCTCCCGCAGCCTCTCTAGCTAGGTATACCTATGTTCTATGTCCTAAGTTAATTCCTCGTCTAGAATGCGCTCGCCTTCCCTGAATCTCATGGGACGTAATGTCGTCCTAGCTAACAGTTTAGGTGTTAATTGCTTGAGGTGTAATAAGAAGGTATGCTACGTAGTCTAAGAAGGGGATACTAATCTTCTCCCTCTCTGTCCTGTCCGCAAGCGTCTCCTAAGGTAGCAGATTACCTACCTTTAGCTCTAAAACTCTATGTGGCGCCTTCCTGTCTGCTTAGGTAAATAGTTGCCTAAATCCGCATAATCTTGCCTTTGCCTTCCTATAGCTACGATCCTTGTAAGCTGTCCTTAGGCGGCGCGTAGAGTTTAAGGTCTATGCTGTCTCCTGTCTAAGTTCTTTTTAGCGCCTCTTTTCACTGTGCCTTTGACCGCGTGTCCTGTAACTCTAGAGATAGTATTCTACAAAGCCCCCGAACGACTCGTAGATAAGAGACAGTATGCGTAATGTAAAGGTATTACTATTAAATTTGTACTACACTTTGTCGTCAACCTTAGCGGAGAGGGCGATACATTTAGATTCTCTACATTCAGTAGCTAATAGAGAGAAGATGCGTTAATCGCTTGCACTAGTAAGTCTCCCTGCAGGATACAAGCGCGGGGCGCTAATTAGGCGATCGACAGGTAAGAGTCTTAGTAGTTTAGGGGTAGCTAAGAGTAGTAGAACAGACGGGGGGTAGTAGTAAGCTTTCTCGGTGTCAGGGCTTAGTAGTACGTAAGCTGTAGCAGGGGGTATCGGCTTAGCCTAAGCTATAGCAATTTAGATGATACGTATATCTTCATATCTGAAATTACGACGGCCTCGAGGATAAGGCTAGCGATTAGCGGGGCTCTACTACACATAGTAAGCGCGGAACAAGGGAAGCTATACGCTACATAGTAGTCTAAAGTTGCTAAAGTGTAGATACGTAAGCACTAAGTCTATCTTGTCTTCTTTTAATCGTCTATCTATAACACTAATACGACTATAATCCTATTAATATTAGCTCTATATTAGCGCTACTAGCTTCAAATTAATCATGCCAGCCAAGACAATCGACTAGTCGCGATAGTAGCCATAGATTATTAACTAGGCTGCTACTAAGGTCTACTACAACGATATCCGTAAGGTGATTATGCAGGAAGAGCAGGTCTATATTAGTCGCAGAGTACTTGTAGTACAGCTTAGTGAATAGGGCATATAGTCATACACTCGCTAGTTAAATACAGAAGAGTCTATAAGGGTAGATAGTCTAATCTAGCACTAATATTAAGCCTAGCGATCTGCTAATAAGGAGATAGTTAATGTGCTATCTGCTAACAGATAGGACATAAGCAAGAGGACTATATAGAGGCGGCAAGATACTCTTAGACTAAAGAAGCACTTAGCTAGTTAGGACGTAGAGGAGGAGAAGCTACAACTTACAGAGCTACTACGTAGTAAGTATAATAAGGGCAATGTACTACACTATAGCAGGGAAAGCTTGTATGTGCACATGCGTACGCTATATAGTGTAGTTAGAAGGTCATTTAATCGCAATGTAATTACAAGGTAATCGCATGCTAAGCCTACTCTAGGGATTGCCTTTTTAGTGCTACATAGGCCCTTAACCCCTAGGGGTTCTAGGAGCGTAGTCGCCTATCTAGAGTTAAGCGTAGCGTCCTTCGTACTCCTAGACTAAACTAGGGGTAGTTAATAGACGCCTACTACAAGTTTAAGATCTTTAGTATTAGGATCTACGCTACTATTAACGTCTAGTCTCGTAACATCATGTAGATCTATGTAGGTATTGTCAGACAGACTAAGATAAGCGTCCTTGCGTAATACATAGCTACTATATAAGAGCACTTAATTATGCCTTAAATACTACGTAGCGACAGGGGTCTTAAGACGCTTGATATTACTAATACACATTTCTAGCTGTTATAGGAAGCTTGTAGCGACATCAGAGAGGCTCGCATAGTAGACGTAGCGTAAATCGCTAATGAACTAGTAGCAGGAAGGGTAGCCGCAGAGGCGGCAGAGCGCGGAGAGCCTATTATAACCTTTAACAAGTACGAAGATGCTAATCTAGACGCTAGTAATAAAGGCAACAACTTACAAGACAAGTACCTACGAAGACTAGACCTTCGGCACTATTAGCAGGCTAAACAGCTTGTTTTTAGACCCTAGCCGCCCCTAGGTAACTAGCTAATCTTCACTGATTACTATTAATATAGTACTAGTAAGATAAATTAACGCATTAAATAGTAGTAGGGACAGCTCGCTAAAACGAAGCTTAATTACTAGCGTGATTATTTTCAATCGCTACAAGATTGCAGGCAAGATAGCAAGGGGTTACTCTCTAACAAGATTGCCTTCTTAGTAATCTATATGCCTATCCTACAGATAGTAGCAACGGAGTTTGTTATTTTGTAGAAGAATCACCGCATTTGTAGCTAGCTACGTTGGCTACACTATGTACCTAGCGTCCCTAAGAGACTATACGGCTATCCGGAGCTCTATAAGACTATGCCTAGCTAACAAAGCGGTATGCAGATTAATCCTAACAGCCCTTAATTGTTAGCTATTAAGTAATACCTCTATAATTTAGGGTTTAGTAAGTCTAATCATAGTGTACTTATAGAGCTGATCGCCCTATTATAGAGCTCTAAGAGCTCTGTAACTTTTACCTATATGCATGAACCCCCTACTACTAGCGCTAATCGCAGTGTAATCGTAGTTAGCCTCGATGAGGGTACAAGCTAACGATTAGCATATCTAGACAAAATACCTTCTAGCTAAGACACTATAGTAGTATGTCGAGAGCTTGTAGTAAGTTAATATTAATATCTCTACTATTACTAGCATCGCTACTAAGCTAGTAATAGGTTAAAGGCTCTACATAGTTACCTACTAATACCTCCGTAATACCGCAAAGGCCTATCTAGATGCTAGTAACACTATACTAACGTTAGCAGAGTCTAATAAGCATCTTATAGGAGCTTGATTTAGAGCTAACTACCCTGACTGACAGGTGTTAGAGGCCTTAGATAGACTAGCAATGCCGTAGTAGGATTATCTAAGCGATTTATTAGATAGCTTTAATCTAATAGGGTAGTATTACATGAGATTGTTACAAGAGTGCTTCTTCTTAGTCTAATCGATATAAGCTAGCTGTCATGAAGGTCATAAGTTATGAGTACTATGGCATAAGTCATAACATAGGCAGGGAAGAAAGGATCTGTCATATAAGGACAGACACCTAGATCTGTAGGGTTAGTCTATAGATCTACAGGCCTATAGGGAAGAAAGGATCTGTCTCGTAAGAATAGATACCTAGATCTGTAGGGTTAGTCTACAGATCTACAGACATAGGTCTAATAGGTCTATTAACAGATCTAGCAGAACTGCCCTGTCTCTCTAGTATATAGGGATAGCTTCAGGACAGGTAGTTAGGAGCTTCGTGCTTAATTTAATCCTCTCCTCTAGGAGGGATAGTTAGTTACAAGGTTAATTACTATTGTCGATATTCTTTACTACTCTGCGAGTCTAACACCTAATCCCCTTCCTACTATTAGCACCTACCCTTATGACATTTTAAGCACTACTCCTAAGGAAGTATTAGGGGACTCGTCGAGCGCTTGACATACGCCTATGTCAAGTAGTTCCTTAGCTGTCAGTTCGACCTCTAGCGATAATAGTCAACTAACACTACAAGAACAAGTTGCCGCTATACCTCAAATTACTTAGTAGCTTAAATCCATTCACCTTAGCAAGATGGCTCTAGCATCTGTCGCAGGTTCGACTACTAGAAACAGGCACGGCAACAACGGCTTCAAGATAGGAAGCCCTACAGAGTTTATAGGACAACGATCTTAAGTTAAGATGTTTATCCTCTAATGCTAGTTAGCATTTAACGTGGATACGGAATAGTTTACGACATATCATAAGCGAATAATGTATATTGTCTCTTACCTAAAGGGACTAGCGTTCGAGTTTATCTAGCCTCATCTATCAGATTATCTAGATCACGTTAGCAGCGTCGAAGCTAGGAAGACAACGACTAGGGAGATTCTTAACTTAGACAAGTCCTTGTTTAAGGCGTTATGCGAAGCCTTTAGGCTCGGCAACAAACAACAAGAGGCCGAGAGAGCTCTCCTAGGAATCTAGCAGAAGGGTTCTACTATTAAGTACTATGCGGACTTTTAGACCCTCTCTGCTCGAGTCGACTAGAATGATAATGCTTTAGCCACTTAGTTCTATTAGGAACTAAAGGAGACAGTTAAAGACGAAATTGCATAGGGAGATTAACTAACGACATTCAAGGAAATGAGCGATCTCGCGATTAGGATCGATAACTGCATCTAGGAACAATAGTAGGAACAATAACATAGAAATTGCAGGCTAGCACAGGCTAACTATAAGGTCTAACGATTAGCACCAAAATAGCGAAGTGATTACTACAGTCTCTAACTAATAGAGTTAGATGCGACTAAGGGACGCCTAAAGAGCGGACCCTAAGGAAAGCTACAGAAGGGCTCTCCTACCTAGAATAGTCTAAAGAAGCCATTTAACAAGAATAACCTCGAGTGCTACAACTATAGAAAGAAAGGACACTTTGCTCGCAAGTGTTTTGCTAAGAAACAGCGTCAGGAACTATAGCGGACAGAACAGGCTTACGCGACAACATTAGCACCTAAGCAAACAGTTGCCGCTACTCAAGAACTAGACTATGCCTTACTTACTTAGACTATGTGCTATGACGACGATTGTCAGATTCACATGAGTAATAAAGATAGTTCCGGATAGTACCCTAGTTGTAATAAGGCGCAATTAATCTGCGCGCTAAGGGGTGTACCTTCTAGTGTAATAATCCTAAGGTAATAGGAGCTAGAAGAAGAAGAAGGTTTAGACAACAACTATGAGCTTGTTAAAGCCGTCATTCCTGATTCTGAGGAGGACGAGAGCATAGAGAGATAGGCTATGCTACTACATGACATTAGACTCGATATCATCCGAATTATACAGAACTAGTAGGCTTAGGCTTACCTATAGATGAATAGAGTATAACATGTTGACTAGCTTTAATATGATGAACTAGCCGACCGCATGCGACAATACCTAAGAAGACTACTAGTTGTAGCTTACCCTTACTCGTATTAGAAGATTGTCTAAGAAAGTGTACCGTTTAGGGTAGAGTTCACGCCTCAAGGAGGCTACTTTACCTACGAAGGTATTCAGATTCCACGAGCGCTACGACTCCGAGTCTATCATTAAAAGATAGAGTACGCAAGGAACGCGCAGGAACAACGAGGCTAAGAGCGAGTACAACCTCTTAGGCTAGTTAGCAGTAACGCTCGAAGAAGAATGAGCCGAGACTACATGATCCCCGAATTAGTCTAAGAGAACAGTTATTTAGGAAACGACGAGGTCCGCCAGAATTAGACCTACGGACAGACTAGACAGGGCTATAACGATGTGCCGTAGTTAGCGCCAGATACGCGGACAACCTTAGAGTATAGGTACACATTAACGAGACGCTAGCCTAGGCCTTAATAGATTCAGGATACACTAGAATCTTCATGACGCCTAAGTTCGCCAGGATAGCTAGGATAAGGCTATAGGCAAAGACGAATGCTTTCTTACTACAAGCGATCGATAGAAAGCTAGTCACGTACAACTAAGGAATAGTTGACAAAGAGACTAAGACGATACCTCTACGGATAGGACGCTACTAAGAGATGATCTAGTTCAACATCACGGAGTCACCTGGCTTGGATGTAGTGCTAGGGTTACTATAGCTAAGAAACGCTAACCCCTACCTTAACTAGAAGAACAAGAGGATCTAGTTTCTGGAACTCTCGAGATCGATACCTCTACCTGTAGTACATGACGTACTAAGCAAGATCGAAATATGTGCTATGACTTCAAGCGAGATAGTCGCTACTATCGAGGACCTAGAATAGGAAGTACATGTCCTATAGGTTAAAGCAACATAATCTGAAGTCAAAGTCGAGTTTACTATCCCTGACGAGTATAAGGAGTTTGCTACTCTTTTTGAGGAGGAACCCGACTAAGAGGCTCTGCTAGAATACTAGGAGTAGGACTACAGGATACCCTTACTCCTAGGCAGAACGCTGACGAAGCAACTAGTTTGCCTATTATTAGCAGCGAAGCTAGAGATTCTCCGGAAATACCTTAAAGACAACCTCTAGAAGGGCTTCATCCTTGAATCGTAGTCCCTAGCAGGATATCTAATCCTGTTTGTCCCTAAGGGGGAAGACGACTAGCGACTTTACGTAGACTATTATAGATTAAATAACATCACAATAAAAAATAGTTATCCGCTTCCTTTGCTCTTAGAGTTACAGGATCGCCTACAAGGAGTAGTATAGTTCTTGAAGTTTAACATACTAGGAGCAAATAACCGAATTTGAATCAAGGAAGGCGAAGAATAGAAGACTATGTTCTAAACTAGGTTTAGACACTACGAGTATATAGTTATACTATTTAGGTTAACAAATGCCCTAGCTACATAGCAGGCATTTATTAACAACGTGCTACGAGAGTACCTTAACGTCTTTGTAGTTATATACTTATATAACATCCTTGGCTACTTACGAATAATCGAAGAACATAGGACTTATATACGTAAGGTACTTTAGAAACTCTAGGATTACAAGCTAAAGGTTAAGCCTTAGAAGAGCGAGTTTCATAAGCAAGAAGTCTAGTTCCTCGGCTACGTAGTAGCCTAGAACAGGATCAAGATAGACACTAAGAAGGTTAAAGTCATAAGAGAGTAGCCTACACTAACTAATGTTAAGGAAGTATAGTCCTTCCTTAGGTTTGCTAACTTCTATCGAAGATTCATCGCGAACTTTTCAAGGATTACAGCACTACTTATGACCCTTACTACGAAAGATATACTATTCGTATAGGATGACGCCTAACAGAATGCCTTTAAGGAACTTAAGCAATAATTTACAGATTAGCTAATCTTGCTTATATTCGACCCTAATAAGCCTATTATAGTTAAAACAGATGCCTCTAATATAGCACTTAGGGCATGCTTAAGTCAACTAGGACCGAGTAGACGACTACAGCTAGTTGCCTATTGCCCGAGAAAGCTGTCTAGACCTAAGCTCTATTACGACGTCTATAACAAAGAACTTCTAGCTATAGTAGATGCCTATAAAGCGTAGCGAGTCTACTTAGGAGGGTCTAAGTACTAGGTTACAGTCTACATAGACTATAAGAACTTGCGATACTTTACTACAACGAAGGAGTTAAACTAACAACAAGTCTGATAGAGTAAGGAACTCTCTAGCTTTAACTATAAGATCGTCTATCGTAAGGGATCTAATAACGCACGCGCTAATGCACTTAGCCGCCAGACTGATTACATGAAGGGCGTGAAACAGGAGAAACATGCTATTCTCTAGGAAAATAGTAATAGCACGCTTAGAGTTAACCGACTCGCGGCTATAGCCATCATATAGACTAGCGAGTTCTAGGACGACCTAAAGAACGCACTAGTCTACGACCTAACTGCACTCGCTGTCCGTAACGACATTAATAGACAGGAGGACTAGGAAGACAAAGACAGAGTGCTTCTCTTCTAGGGGTTAGTATACATACTAACATCCTTATGTTCGGAGCTACTATGCCTCTAACATGACGTTCCTTAGGCAGGACACCTAGGAGTGTCTAAAATGAAGCAAATTCTCTAACGAGAATATTACTTCCCTAGGATAGGCAGAGTAATCGAGGACTATGTCTGCTAATGTATAACTTGCTAACAGAGTAAGCATAACTGTCATAAACTATATAGGCTACTACAACTACTACAGGTACCCTAATAGCCATAGGAATCGCTCGCTATAGACTTTATTGTTAAACTACCCTAGTTAAAAGAACCCGCTACTAATGAGTTCTTTAATAGAATCATGGTAGTAGTCGACTAATTTACTAAGTTCAGGAAGTTTATCCTATACTATAAAGACTTCAAGACTAAAGATATCGTACATGTCTTCATTAAATAGGTAGTAGCATTACATAGTATGCTACAAGACCTAGTAATGGATCGAGGATCCGTGTTTACCTCAAACTTCTAGAAAGCCCTAATGAGACAATTCTAGGTTAAACATTAACTAAGTACTTCCTTCTCCCCTTAAACAGATAGACAGACAGAACGTCTAAAAGACGCTAGAATAGTATCTTCGATCCTATGTGAATAGAGACTAGAACAACTAGGTAGAGTTGCTGCTAATAGCGTAGCTTGTATATAATAGTACGCTAGTAGAGTCGATAGGACTCTCGCTATTTTAGATAGCGTATGGATTAGCTATAGAAGACATTCTAGATGTCTTAGCTAGTAATCTAAACCTAGTAGCACTTAGGCGAGTAGAATACCTCTACTAACTACAAATAGAAGCATAACTCGACCTATAGTTCTATTAACAGAACATGGCATAGTATGCGAATCGCAAGAGAATTAAGGGACTAATTCTAAAGGAGGGGGACAAGGTATATCTCCTCTGCTATTATATCAAATTAGACAAGCCAAGTAAAAAACTAGACACTATGAAACTAGGACCTTTTCGGATTAAGGCTAAGAAAGGACCAGTTAATTTTAAATTATAGCTACCTAAGCAGATAAGAATATACCCTGTATTCTATGTCTCTCTGCTAGAACAAGTAGCGCTAGACGCTACACTATAAACGGAACCCTTACTACTTAACCCTAAGGTCGAAGAACTAGAGTACACTGTCGAGAAAATCGTCGACACTTGCTAGGTAGACAAACAGCGAGAGTACTTAGTAGAATAGGAAGGATACAGGAATACCGAAAACACCTAGGAATCCCTAAAACACCTACGAAACTGTTAGCAAAAGATACGGAGTTTCGAGTAGAGAACGAACCTAGGAAGAAGATCATAAGCCACGATTAGGCTCCTGCGAGACGCTATTAGTAGGCTCGGCTACTACGCTATCTAGGAAACCCTAGTATAATACGTCAGTAAAACCTTCTATTACGCTCTATGTTATAGGACTAAGCGCAAGACCCGCTAAGGGATCTAGGTTAAGAAGGAACCTAGTCTGCTAAAGAGCCTGCTCTTTAGCCTCATCCTCCCTAATCTCACGCTCCTTAAGAGCGCGACTATCCTCGACCTCATAGTTAACTACATCTAACTATTTCTAAAGACACATCTCCTTTGTATGCGCCTCTATTAGCTTCTGTAAAGCCTTGGCTAGGGCTGCCTTTACATAGTCGAGATTAGCAATTAGTCTTTTCCGCTAATTACCTAACCTCTTCTATTTAACCTCTGTTACCTTTGCGTCGTAACTTCGACAGTTACTAAAGTAATAGTACAAACATTTCCCTAAGGAAATGTGTACTTAACAAACAAGCTTTAACTCTTAATACTAAGTATAAGACTTTATGCTTTCCTTGCCCTAACAATAGATTCGATTTACGCGGTGTTTACGTTTCTGCGTTAAAGGGGCGTTAGTATCTAGAATGACACAAGGTAGTAATGTAGAAAGAGAAGACATTACTACGCAAAGGAAATAGCAAAAGAAACCCTGTACTAATAAGTAGCTTAGAGACAAGCTAGGCTAAGAGGGGGATAGTATCATGAAGGTTATAAGTTATAAGTACTATAGCATAAGTCATAACATAGGTAGGGAAGAAAGGATCTATTACATAAGGATAGACACCTAGATCTGTAGGGTTAGTCTACAGATCTACAGGCCTATAGGGAAGAAAGGATCTGTCATGTAAGAATAGATACCTAGATCTATAGGGTTAGTCTATAGATCTACAGATATAGGTCTAACAGGTCTGTTAACAGATCTAGCAGAACTACCCTGTCTCTCTAGTATATAGGGATAGCTTTAGGACAGGTAGTTAGGAGCTTCATGCTTAATTTAATCCTCTCCTCTAGGGGGGATAGTTAGTTACAAGGTTAATTGCTATTGTTAATATTCTTTACTACTCTGCGAGTCTAACACCTAATCCCCTTCCTGCTATTAGCACCTACCCTTATGACACTAGCTAGGAGGCCTATACTACTAATAAAAGTTTATACTAAGCTTTGTCATAGCATTAAAGTAATTAACACTACTATTAGTATCTGCTAATGTCATTAGCAGAGGTTAGCGCTAGTAGCAACATCATAGCAAGTTAGCTTATATGTGAAGCATGTAGACAGGAGACTTGCCTAGGCTAGTAGTAGTAGTAGGAGCCTTACATAACTAAGGGTACCTTATCTCCTTAATTGTTAAGATCTATACTAGCTAGATCTTATAGGCTACGTAATACTAAAATGTCTAGTAATAACTACTAATTAGAAGCATTGTTAATAGGTATTACTTAAGCAGTGTAAGTACTCTTAGTCTACTACTACCTGTCTAAATCTAAAGTACTAGGCCTATAATAACTATGCCTTCTATTAACGCTATACTCTGCTACTAGGCCCTCTGTCTTTTATTAGACCCTGTCTTAACTACAGGCAACCTGTCCCTGTAGCTATACAAGCATATTTGCATTACCCTAACTAGAAAGTAGGTTTCTAGGAAGACTTACCCTACTAAGCTATGTCTATATATCTATAAGCTTATGTTTATTTTATAACTATATCTGCTATTAACAGATACCTGCTATACATATAATGCTAATAGCAAGCTATCTAATATGCAAGGCAGAGCTACCTTAAATGACTCTAATGTCTAAAGTCTAAGAATTATAATTAGTAAATAGGAGGCTTAAGTCTATAATTACTTTGCTAGATATACTAAAGGGATTACTATAGCATTACTAGTAATTAATCTGCCTTATTATAGTACTAAGATGCTATAGATACCTACTATATAAGGCTACCTATATATCCTTACTACTAAAGTAAATGCCTTTCCTAGATTTACAAAGAGAGTCTAGTACTACATAATAGCTTTATTCTATTATAGTAGGGTTATGTACCTAATGTGATTACAGATATAACCCCTAAATACAGATTAAGGCAAGAACTGCATCTGCCTATTAAAGGGGCAATGAACATGACCTGCGTAGCGCTTTCCTGCTTGTGCATAAGTTTGCCTGCACTTTAAATCAGGAATGTAAAGTAAATTACTTTAAGCCTTACGCGCAGCCTTCAGAGAAACTCGCCGAAGGATAGGTAGCCTAGTTGACCTGTCTGTCTACATGTCAGAGATGTAACAGACACAAAAGCTCATGGCCCTATTAGCTTCACTATTCAAAGGTCCTCGCTCGTAATGTTGAAACACTTCTCTACAGCCTCGTCGCGAGCATTACCTTCGTATTGCAGAATACTTTCGATGCGAATTGAAGTCGGCGAGGAAGTAGCCGGCTTCGTCGCTACGCTTGTTTGAAAATGTTCATCTTTCGATTTCATCCGGATCGTCTGAACGCATCCCTGTCAACCTGCGGAGGTCCGCAAAGCTGTGAAGTTTAATCTTGATATCCTTGAGGCTTATGTCAGTGTCGTCTGTCTCATCGATATTGTCAGATACACTTTCAGCTGCGTCTTTGACATAGCTGAAAGCATACATGAGCTTGTGACGCTTAGCTGGGTACGGGTCGCTGTTAAGGACAATCTGAAAGAGACGTCTGCGAGGAAGGTCTGCAAGAGCTTCCTGTCGCCCTTGAAGACTACAAGGTCAGACATGCTCGTCCGACTCCCTACCCTTGATGTAAGATGCATTGCCTGCAAGCCCGTCGGCTGAGTTCGTTAGTGAAGGCAGGCTATCACGGTATTGACGACGGCTAGCCAACAGCAGGCACTTAGCAAACATTGACTCGTCAAGGCTGATATCCCTGCTGTCACGGCAGTGAGGTCCGCTAGCACATGGTCGGAGGATATGGGAGCGCTTGACAGATCATGGCGCCAGCATTGAATGACCTTGAGCAACGGTGCGACGCGAAGGATTGCAAGAAGTAGGTATTTGAGTAGTAAGCTTGTTTGCACATGATCAAGACTATCAAAACGGGCCGTGTACTTGATCCCGATGCAGCCATGACCAGGCCGGCGTCCAATGAGTCCTCCTTCGTCCTCCATTCACGCCGCACTTCCATGTCCCATCTCCTCGGTGTCTGAAGCCTCGTGTGGCCAATTGCTGACAATGGCCTACGTGCCATAAACCATATCCTGCCTGTTCTGGGCGCGGGTTGCCCCGGGCAAGCTCAGTGCCATCGCGGCTAAGACACGTCTCTTGATCGGCGGCTCGCTGAGAGGGCCATTCATTGGGGCGGAACGCTGACAGGTAGTTGCAAGTGCGTGAATGATCCTCTTCAAGCCAAGCCGCGCTCGAGAGCCTACGCGTGAGAAAGCTTCTGCCGCGGAGTTGCGAAAGTGGTACAGCACGCGCCCTCATAATGTTGTTCCTGCTGGCGGCGGCAGGGTGTTGCTGTCCTAGCGGCAGAGGCTGCGCAGCCATCTGTCTGCCCTTGGATCATACGCTCCTTGTTCCGGGTCCACCAGCCTTTGGCGCAACTTGCGCGCCTCACCCTCATGGCCCGCAAGCTCGCCGTCATATACCCGCCTCCCTCTCCGCCGCTATGCCATCTCCTCATCGTGAGCGCTCGAGACTTCGATCCTTCTTCGCCTTGGCCAGGTTCTCGTCGCGAGCACTCGAGAGCTCATTGTGCATCTCGGTCAACTGCCCGTCGTGAGCGCTCGACATTTCGCTCCTTCTTCGCCTTAGCCGTTGTCAATATATCAGGACACAGAGCGTCCCTTTCCAAGACCTGCTCTGTGCCCTGATCTGATGTTTGCGATGGTTGATTAACGTTCTGGCGTTGAGAATAGAGACTGAATGCAAAGAGAGCGGGAGAATCCGCACCACCCATTCCCCCCCCCCCCCCGCGGGTAGACTCGACTCATGCCCAAGACTCTTGGGAATTGGCTTGACTCATGCACGATCCTCACTTTCGACTAAGCAGTGATCCGCCTCTTACTACCGCCCTGTCCTGACCAGAGCTCGGAGTGTCTTTGCAGGTGCTTCGTGTGATGGCCTCGTGTCGATTCGGCTCCGCGCGAGTGATGAGATCTTGGACTACGATGACTAGTGCTGCGAATGTAATAGTTGATAGCTCGCGTGGTACCGCGCCAATACAACAGTCCGCCGTCTACCTCCGCACTAAGAACCGCAGCTTCTCACAGGAACACATCGAGATACTACGAGCTGTCGAAAGCTGCAGTAACACGAGAAGAGGCATGTGATAGTACTCCCTGCAGACCTTTTGCATTTCTTCTACCAATGCAGTCACGCAGCTCGCACTCCATCAGCTCATTCATCATCATCCATGCCGTCCCATCATGATCTGTCATCACATCATTGCAAGTAACATCATAGCCATCACCCCGTCCTTCGTCTCGTTCGCTGCATCGAAGAAAAAAACCAGCCACACCACGTCCGGTCATCAAAGCCGTCTGGAGGTCCTCTCCGAAATCCTTTCATCTGCTCCATATACCGGACCTCCGTCGCCCACGCCATGCGCCTGCCCTCAAGCCGCGCCCGGACAGGCATCGAACATATCATGCGTCTGCCAACAAATTTCGCACAGACAAAAGCCGGGAACATCATGCACATGCCCACAAATTCCACACTGACATCTAGCATCCTGCGATAGCTCGCAGCTGCCACTCGTCGACAGCAGATCCTCCGCATTAGCATTAGCATCAGCATCAGCATCAGCATCGACCAGACCGTCCAAGTCGACCGACTCCGCGGATCCCGAATCCCGCGCCTCCTCTCCTACCCGCTTAATCAGCTCCGACCCTGGAAAACAAGCCACAAAAGCACCACAAACACAGAGAACTTACCACCCCCGCCATTAATCCCACTGTCGACCGTCGCGAGGATCTCTTCCAAAATCCTGGCTTTGTCTCGCAAGTGCGTGAGCCCCTCTAACTGCTGCGCGCCAGGGACATGGCGCATGACGGCTTTGAGCAGCAGGTCGGTGTAGCGTCTGTTGCGGTCGCGGTACGAGTAGGACCACTGGGCGGCTTTGCCAGGGGGTTGCTGGCCTTTGCTCCTGGCTTTAGCGGCCTTGGTGATTTTTGGAGGCATGGTGAGAGGTCGTTGATAGTGCGGGACGAGAGCCGGACGGTTGTAGGAAGAGCGGATGTGGTATAGTCTGTAGACGAGAAGATCCATCCGACCTGCCTTCCCGCGGCAAGAGGATCCCGTGACACATTACCTAACTCGTCATGTCTTTGAGATCCACACCAATTCTGATCACTTCTTAGGCAGCGATTCCAACCATGTTGCGCTGCATGGAGTGGCTAGTGGTATCAGACATCCGAGACATCAAAGCCTCATCCCGCTTCTCCGCTCCTAGCACCTCTTCAAGCATCAAGTCATCGGCAGAACAGGAACGCCAGCAACCAAGACCTTGCGACAGACGTTTGCGCCTGACCAGATCGTCGACATTCGCGAGAACGTTCGCGACATGGTCCTGTCCGTGGTAGTCGCGCGTGGGATCGATCTGAGACATTCCGTAATGCGGAGCTGCGGGTGTGGCAGGGAGAGTTGCAGCTTCCATCCCATGTATGTCGCACCTTTACCGCATAGAAAGCCACAGGAGCGTTGTCGACGTCCGTTGCGCGATAGAATCTGGCCTTGCGAACGACCCAGTCGTCAGGTTGGAGGAATCAGCGTCTTTGTTGCGCAACGGGATGCAGCTGCATGTCGCATCTTCACCGCATGGAAAAGCCACAGGAACGTTGTCGATGTCCGTTGCGCGATAGATGCGGTCTCGCAGACGGCCCAGTCGTCAGGTTGGAGGAATCTGTGCAGATAGCGTCTTTGTTGCGCAAAGCGATGGGGCTGCATGTCGCACGTACACCGCTGCAGCCACAGGAACGTTGTCGATGTCTGTTGCGCGATAGAACCCGGTCTCGCGGACGGCTCAGTCGTCAGGGTCGGGTTGAGGTGCTTGTCGTCAAGGAAGATGCTGCATCGTCGACAAGACCGATGCCTCAGTGACTCACCGCCAACCCACAACAGCAACCATGTCGACCACCACTCAGAGCAACATCTGCGCCGAGAAGCTGCCAATGGCAATCAAGGCCGAGCCCTTGACTAGCGCAAAGCCTTGCGTCCCGTTTGCAGTGCCACTTTCAGCCGTCCGGACTTTACCTACACCATGGCCACCGACTTCCCGGAGAGTGGTGCGCCGAACTTCGACCATGGGCGCCGCTTCCTTCGTCCCTACATCAGCCGTACCGCCCTGCCGGCAAGGCAGGTGATGAGGAGTCGTCGGGTGATGAGGAATCGTCCATCAGCGTAGGCGGTCTCAAAGAGCTAGAGGCCATCAAGCAGAAGTTGACTCGCAGGGCCAAGAAGGCTTGAGAGGGCGCCCACTCATACAGAGTCGGAGAATCAATCGGGTGCGGTCAGGCCCAGCACGAGCAGAACCCAGGCGGATATTCAGATAGCAGCAGTTAGCGCTCATCGACATTCTTATTAGCTTGGCCTGTTAGTGCTAATTCCGTAGTGTTCGCCGTTCTGCACGGTCCACGTCGCGAACGTTATTTCGTTCGTGAGGTAGACCGTGCTCAAGCAAAGTCGTCTGTTAGCAGATGCGATAGAACACCTTAAGTAGAGTCATACAAATCTTCTACCTTCGAGTAAGTCCTAATAGATAGTACATCCCCTTTACACTTTTTCTACATACTTTCAGGCTCTTCTTACATTGCTGCTAGCTAGGTCATTACAAGCTAGATCTTAACTACAGCCTACTAGCTATGTTCTTAATATGCGATTAGGGCTAGCATAGGAGAGGTTTAGCACTTACATAAGCAGGAGAGCTTTAGATACTATGTAGTCTCTAAAGGGATTCTAGAGAGTACTACTACTTCTTTAGAGGCTTAGAGCAAATCTAGGAATTACAAGGGGTAAACTAGAAAAGGACCCTTTAAACTCGCGACTTACAGATTATAGGAGGACAGCCTATACAGACATTATAGCTAGGACAAGTATATACATCCTAAAGTAATAACTTCTACTCTAGCCTTATTACTAAAGTATCTACTTTCTACTCCTAGACATAAACCTCTTTCTCTACATTATTAGCCCTATAACTTGTAACATGCTATCCTAATTAAAGTAGACCCTATATATCCTCCTGCTTTGTTAGCCTACTACTAGCAAGATAGTACTCCTCTTGCAGAAAGCTCACAATTTTGCGGAACCTTAGATTAGTCGCATCTATAGTACTAAGAGTATAAGGTTTAGACTATAAGACTATGTTTAAGGGCGCTACTACCCCCTATGATCTTTGTTATAGTTATAGTCCTACTGTCTCTACAAGCTACTACTATCCTAGAGCTCTTAGTATTAACCCTCCTAGGTACGTCCTCCTTTCCTATAATAGTTAGCATGCGCTCTACCTATAGCTCTACCTTATTCTCCTTCTACTATCTCCTAAGATTTCCTGTTATTCCTTTCTACACTAGAATCCTCTGCTTCCTAATATACATAAGCACCTTTTAAATTAGCACCCTATCTGTAGCATTCTATCATGTCAGGTCATTTGCGCCTTAAGCACTACTTAGAGCCGCTAGTTAGTATGCGTCTAGAGGTAACATGTAGTTAATGCTAAAGCGGTAGCAGCTGTCAAGGATACGGCCTTTTTGCTTGCTAGTTATTTTGTAGGAATACTTGTAGCCGCCTTAAAGGAATTAAGTAGCAGTGCGCTTTTAGACGCCCTATTTCTAGAGAAGTTAGACACTAAGAACATGTACTAGAGTATAAGAACGAACCTTGCTACAGACATTACAGACATGATTAGGTATGTTATTAATAAGGGACTAAGCGTCCTCTATAGTATACTTAAGTATGTTTAGTCTAGAGAGGATACTTAGCGATCTGAAGGTTTACAAGAAGTGCTATAGCATAACAGATAAGGCATCTAGCGTATGTAGCTAGGCTATACCTACTTTGCTCTTATCCTTAAAAGGGTAGTAGTTTAGTTAGTATAAGCAAGACACAGATGATATAGAAGGGTTAGAAGTGCCTAGTTATGTACTTACTTAGATGCTAGCTACTATTAGGAGAAAGAGCTTAAAAGAAGGGAAGCATTCGAAATAAGAATAGGAGATAATATAGTAAACAAAGCTAACACTTTAGAGTAGACATCCTAGAAGTTACCTGTCTTAGACCTAGGACGCTACTACTTAGACTATAAGTCCGCATGTTTGCTATGTTTAAAAAAGCAACGAACTAACCCTATGCTTCTAATAGTAATCTAATGCACATTAGATGTAGGTATACATAGATCTTAAAGCTAGGATCTACTAGATATATTAGATGTAGGAACTATTTATGTAAAGGTAGTAGCTATTCTAAGGACAATTCCTTAGCTATACTAGTTACCTAATTCTGTGATTCTAGTCCTAGTAGCCTAAGCGTAGGATTAGTCTGTCTTAATCTCATGCTAGCTATAGACAGATAATAACAGTTCCTTAGCTATACTAGTTACTTGATTCTGTGATTCTAGTCCTAGTAGCCTAGGCGTAGGATTATTATGCTAGCTCTCTAGTACCTAACAATCCTACACTACTAGGTCTATTAACTATAACATCAAGCCCTACACGATAGGCATTTTAAGACTATGTAGGCTATTTAGGTTGTTTATAGTAGTATAAGACTTACATTATTAGGCAGCTTATGTCTCTTAGGGTATCGCGAGGAACAAACAAAATGACGAAATCAGTAGACCCTTTAAACATCAAGCGATTTAGTAGTGACAAGGGCTAGCATGCAAACAGGGAGATAATGCTATTTTAGTAAATGTAGGACTTCTAAAGATCCTTATCTATACTAAATCACATTAAGGTCTTTAATGTAGGGTTATAAAGAGATATAGCTACATAGGCAGATAATAAGCCGTTAATGTAAAACTTGCTTAAGGATAGTAATAGAAGCGAAGCACTATTAGTAGGAGTAGTTAGCAAGCTAGATCTCTGCAGACTTTGCGGCTTCTATAGCTTCTGTATCTCTCGCATCTCTCGAATCTTTCGACTATCTACAAGACGCTAAAAGCACTACGACTCTACTATTAACACCTCTTAATCCGCGATTTAATAGCAGCTTCTCTAGCATCAAGACAATATAGTATAGGTTTACGTTTACTATAGCTACTTCGTTTATGTAGTGCTTATCTAACAAGCTAGTACGAGGCGTAAACGGCTGCGGCATCCTCTCCAAGTATTTTAGCACGCGGGCGTAGAGTTGTTTTAGTGAGAAGTAGTCGAGGTCTAGTAGACACGTAGTAGAGGTAGGGGCGAAGAGAGTATTATAGGCACGGAGGGGTTCGTAGGCATAGAGGGTAGTATAGGTTCGGATTAAGGCAATAATAGCTTTAGCTATCATCTCGAGGATAAGGACGTTAAGGTATTAGTAGCTTTTAAGGTAGAGTTTAGTAATAGTAGTGTTAGAGGGGATCTAGCAGCCTATCTAAGGCAGTGTTAGGGTTAGTTTAATGATAGAGTTATTATATTATGTAGACTTACGACTATGTAGGTGTCATGAGTGTCAGGAGTACTATGAGTTACAGGGTCATGAGTGTCCTAAGTGCTATAAGTCACAAACACTATAGCCTAAGTCATAGCATAGTCATAGGAGGAAGGATCTATTACGTAAGGATAGATACCTAGATCTATAGGGTTAGTCTACAGATCTATAGGCCTACATAGAAGAAAGGATCTATCACGTAAGAATAGACCCTAGGATCTATAGGGTTAGTCTACAGATCTACAAACATAGGTCTAATAGGTCTGTTAACAGATCTGACAGAGCTGCCCTGTCTCTCTAGTATATAGGGATGGCTTCAGGATAGGCAGTTAGGAGCTTCGTGCTTAATTCTTAATCCTCTCCTAAGGGGAATAGTTAGTTACAAGCTTAATTACCATTGTCGATATTCTTCATAGCTCTATAAGTCTGACACCTAATCCCCTTCCTACTATTAGCACCTACCCTTATGACATTTTAAGCACTGCTTCTAAGGAAGTATTAGGGGACTTATTAAGCGCTTAACATACGCCTATGTCAAGTAGTTCTTCGGCTGTTAGTTCAAGCTCTAGCGACGACAGTTAACTAACACTACGAGAACAAGTTACTACTACACCTTAAATTACTTAGTAGCTCGAATCTATTCACCTTAGCGGGATAGCTCTAGCATCTGTTACAGGTTTGACTACTAGGAATAGACACGGCAAAAGCGGCTTCAAGATAGGAAGCCCTACAGAGTTCACAGGATAACGATCTTAAGTCAAGATGCTTATCCTGTAATGCTAGTTAGCATTTAACATGGATACGGAATAGTTTACGACATATCATAAGCAAATGATCTACATTGTCTCTTACCTAAAGGGACTAGCGTTCGAGTTTATCTAGCCTCATCTAACAGATTATCTAGATCACGTTAGTAACGTCAAAGCTAGGAAGACGACAAATAGGGAGATCCTTAACTTAGACAAGTCCTTGTTTAAGGCGTTACGCGAAGCCTCTAGGCTTAGCAACAAACAACAAGAGGCTAAGAGAGCTCTCCTAGGAATCTAGCAGAAGGGTTCTGCTATTAAGTACTACGCAGACTTCTAGACCCTCTCTGCTTAAGTCGACTAGAATGATAATGCTTTGGCCGCTTAGTTCTATTAGGGACTAAAGGAGATAGTTAAAGACGAAATTGCCTAGGGAGATTAGCTAACGACATTCAAGGAAATAAGCGATCTCGCGATTAGGATCGATAATCGCATCTAGGAACGATAGTAGGAACGATAACATAGAAATCGCAGGCTAGCGCAGGCTGACTATAAGGTCTAACGATTAGCACTAAAATGGCAAAGCGATTACTATGGTTTCTAACTAATGGAGTTAGATGCGACTAAGGGATGCCTAAAGAGTAGACACTAAGGAAAGCCATGGAAGGGCTCTCCTACCTAGAATGGTCTAAAGAAGCCATTTAACAAGAGTAACCTCAAGTGCTACAACTATGGAAAGAAAGGACACTTTGCCCGCGAGTGTTTCGCCAAGAGACAGCGTCAGGACCTACAACGGACAGAACAGGCTTACGTAATAATGACAGCACCTAAGCAAAAGGCTGCCGCTACTCGAGAACTAGACTATGCCTTACTTACTTAGACTATGTGCTACGACAACGATTGTCGGATTCACATGAGTAATAAAGATAGTTCTAGATAGTACCCTAGCTGTAACAAGGCGTAATCTATATGCGCGCTAAGGGGTGCACCTTCTAGTGCATTAGTCCTAAGGTAATAGGAGCTAGAAGAAGAAGAAGGTTTAGACGACAACTATTAGCTTGTCAAAGCCGTTATTCCCGATTCTAAGGAAGACGAGAGCATAGAGAGATAGGCTATGCCGCCGCATGACATTAGACTCGATATTATCCGAATCATATAGAACTAGTAGGCTTAGGCTTACCCATAGATTAATGGAGTACAACATGTCAACTAGCTTGAATATGAAGAACTAGCTAACTACATGCGACGATACCTAAGGAGACTATTAGTCGTAGCTTAACCTCACTCGCATCAGAGAATTGTCTAAGAAATAGTACCGTTTAGGGTAGAGTTTACACCCTAAGGAGGCTACCTTACCTACGAAGGTATCTAGGTTCTACAAGCGTTACGACTCTAGGTTAGCCACTTGAAAATAGAGTACGCAAGAAACGCGCAGGAACAACGAGGCTAAGAGCAAGTACGACCTCTTAGGCTAGTTAGTAGTAACGCTTAGAGAAGAGTAAGCCGAGACCGCATAATCCCCGAATTAGTCCGTAAAGACAGCTATTCGGGAAACGACAAGGTCCGCTAGAATTAGACCTACAGACAGACTAGACAGGGCTACGACGATGTGCCATAGTTAGCGTAAGATACGCGGACAACCTTAGAGTATAGGTGTACATTAACGAGATACTAGCCTAGGCCTTAATAGATTTAGGATGCACTAGAATCTTCGTGACGCCTAAGTTCGCCAGGACAGCTAGGATAAAGCTACAGGCGAAGACGAATGCTTTCTCGCTACAAGCGATTAATAGAAAGCCGGTTACATATAACTAAGGAATAGTTAACGAAGAGACTAAGATAATGCCTCTACGGATAGGACGCTACTAAGAGATGCTCTAGTTCGACATCACAGAGTCACTAGGCTTAGATGTAGTACTAGGGTTGCCATGGCTAAGAAACGCTAACCCCTATCTCAACTAGAAGAATGAGAGGATCTAGTTCCTAGAACTCTCAAGATCCTATAGTACACAACGTACTAGGTAAGATCGAAATATGTGCTATGACTTCAAGCAAGATAGTAGCCGCTATTAAGGATCTAGAACAGGAAGTACACGTCCTATAGGTTAAAGCAACGCAATCGGAAGTCAAGGTCGAATTCATAGTTCCTAATAAGTATAAAGAGTTTGCTACTCTTTTCAAGGAAGAACCCGACTAAGAAGCTCTGCTAGAACACTAGGAGTAGGACCACGGGATACCCTTACTCCCTAGCAAGACACTAACGAAGCAATCAGTTCGCCCGTTATTAGCGGCGAAACTAGAGATTCTCCGGAAATACCTTGAAGACAACCTCCAGAAAGGCTTTATCCGCGAGTCGTAGTCTCTAGCTAGATATCTAATCCTGTTTGTGCCTAAGGGGGAAGATAACTAGCGACTCTACGTAGATTATCGTAGATTAAACGACATCATAATAAAGAATAGTTATCTACTTCCTTTGCTCTCGGAATTGCAGGACTGCCTACAAGGAGCAATATAGTTCTTAAAGTTCGACATATCTAGAGTGTATAACCGAATTCGAATTAAGGAAGGCGAAGAATAGAAGACTGTGTTCCGAACTAGGTTTAGACACTACAAGTACATAGTCATGCTATTTAGGTTGACAAACGCCCTAGCTACATAGTAGGCATTTATTAACAACGTGCTACGAGAGTACCTTAACGTCTTTGTAGTTATATACCTAGACGACATCCTTGTCTACTTACAGATAATCGAAGAACATAGGACTTATGTGCGCAAGGTACTTCAGAAACTCCAGGATTACTAGTTAAAGGTTAAGCCTTAGAAGAGCGAGTTTCACAAGCAGGAAGTACAATTCCTTAGCTACGTAGTAGCATAGAATAGAATCAAGATAGACACTAAGAAGGTCTAAGTTATAAAAGAGTAGCCTACGCTAACTAATATTAAGGAAGTATAGTCCTTCCTTAGATTCGCTAACTTCTACCGAAGATTTGTAGCAAACTATTTAAAGATTATGGCACTACTTACAACTCTTACTACAAAGGACACACTATTCATATAGGACAACGCCTAACGGAATGCCTTCAAGGAACTCAAGCGACAATTTACAGATCAGCTAATCTTACTTGTATTCGACCTAGATAAGCCTATTATAGTCGAAACAGATGCCTCTGACGTAGCACTCGGGGCATGCTTAAGTTAACTAGGACCGAGTAGACGACTACAGCTAGTTGCCTACTACTCGAGGAAATTGTCTAGACCTAAACTCTGTTACGACATCTATAACAAAGAACTTCTAGCTATAGTAGACGCCTATAAGGCCTAGCGAGTCTACTTAGAAGGTTCTAAGCACTAGGTCATAGTCTACACAGACTATGAGAACTTGCGATACTTTATAATGACAAAAGAGTTAAACTGACAACAGGTTCAGTAGAGTAAGGAGCTCTCTAGTTTTAACTACAAGATCGTCTATTGCAAGGGGACTAATAACGCACACGCCGATGCACTTAGCTGCTAGACTGACTACATGAAGGGCGTGAAGTAGGAGAAACACGCTATTCTCTAGGAAAATAGCGATAGCACGCTAGGAGTTAACTAACTCGCGGCTACGACTGTCACATAGACTAGTAGATTTCAGGACGACCTGAAGAACGCGCTAGTCTACGACCTAACTACACTTGCTATCCATGATGACATTAATGGGCAGGAGGATTAGGAAGACGAAGACAGAATCCTTCTGTTTTAAGGATTAGTATATATGCTAACGTCTTTACAATTAGAGCTACTACGCCTCCGACATAACGTACCTTAGGCAGGACACCCGGGAGTGTCTAAAATGAAGCAATTTCTTCGACAAGAATATTACTTCCCTAGGATAGGCAAGGTATTCGAGGACTACGTCTGTTAATGTGTAACTTACTAACGAAGTAAGCATGACTGTCATAAACCGTATAGGCTACTACGACTACTTAAGGTACCTTAACGGCTATAGGAATCGCTCGCCATGGACTTTATCGTTAAACTACCTTAGTCAAGAGAACCCGCTACTAACGAGTTCTTCGATAGGATCATAGTAGTAGTCGACTAATTTACTAAGTTTAGGAAGTTTATCCCTTACTATAAAGACTTTAAGACTAAAGATATCGCACATGTCTTCATTAAATAGGTAGTAGTACTACATGGCATGCTATAGGACCTAGTAACGGATCGAGGATCCGTGTTTACCTCTAACTTCTAGAGAGCCCTAATAAGACAATTCTAGGTCAAACATTAACTAAGTACTTCCTTCTACCCTTAGACAGATAGACAGACAGAACGTCTAAATCAGACGTTAGAATAGTACCTTCGATCCTATATGAATAGGGACTAGAACAACTAGGTAGAGTTGTTGCTAATAGCATAGCTCGCGTATAATAGTACGCTAGCAGAGTCGATAGCACTCTCGCTATTTTAGATGGCATATAGATTAGCTATAGAAGACATTCCGGACGTCTTAGCTAGTAATCTAAACCTAGTAGCACTTAGACGAGTAGAATACCTACGCTAACTGCAAACAGAAGCACGACTTAACCTGTAGTTCTATTAGTAGAACATAGCATAGTACGCAAATCGTAAGAGAATTAAGGGACTAATTCTAAAGGAGGGGGACAAGGTGTATCTCCTCTGCTGTCACATCAAATTAGACAAGCCGAGTAAAAAACTAGACGCTGTAAAACTAGGACCATTTAGGATTAAGGCTAAGAAAGGACTAGTTAATTTTGAGTTATAGCTACCTAAGCAGATAAGAATATACCCTATGTTCTATGTCTCTCTGCTAGAACAAGCAGCGCTAGACGCTACACTACAAACGGAACCCTTACTACTTAACCCTAAAGTAGAAGAACCGGAGTACACTATTAAGAAGATTGTCGATACTCGCTAGTAGGACAGACAGCGAGAGTACTTAGTAGAATGGGAAGGATATAGGAGTACCGAGAACACCTAGGAACCCCTAGAACATCTGCGAAACTGTTAGCAAAAGATACGAAGTTTCGAGAAATGAACGAACCTAGGGAGAAGATTATAAGCTACGACTAGACTCCTGCGAGACGCTGTCGATCGGCTTGGCTACCACGCTATCTAGGAAACCCTAATACGAGGCATTAGCGAAACCTTCTATTACCCTCTATGTCGTAGGACTAAGAGCGAGACCCGCCGAAGGATCTAGGTCAAGAAGGAACCTAGCCTACGAAAGAGCCTGCTCTTCGGCCTCATCCTCCCTAATCTCACGCTCCTCGAGAGCGCGACTATCCTCGACCTCACGGTCGACTACGTCTAACTGTTTTCGAAGACACATCTCCTTTGCATGCGCCTCTATCATCTTCTACGAAGCCTCGGCTAGGACTGTCTTCGCATAATCGAGATTAGTAATTAGTCTTTTCTACTAATTACCTAACTTCTTCTATTTGACCTCTGTTACCTTCGCGTCGTAACTTTGATAGTTACTAAAGTGACATTACGAACATTTCCCTAAGGAAATGTGTACCTGACAAACAAGCTTTAACTCTTGACACTAAGTACAGGACTTCATGCTGTCCTAGCCCTAACGATAGATTCGATTCGCGCGGCATTTGCGTTTCTGCGTTAAAGGGGCGTTAGTGTCTAGGATGACATAAGGCAGTAATGTAGAAAGAGAAGACATTATAGCATAAAAGGAAATAACAAGAGAAACCCCGTACTAATAAGGTAGCTTAGGGACGAGCTAGGCTAAGAGGGGGATAGTGTCATGAGTGTTAGAAGTACTGTAAGTCATAGGATCATAAGGGTCCTAAGTGCTATAAGTCATAGTATAGTTATAGGAGTACTATAAGTTATAAGCATAGGCATAGAAGAAAGGATCTGTCACGTAAGGACAGATCTATAGGCCTATAGGGGAGAAGGGATCTGTCATAGGATAACAGACCCTCGGATCTGTAGGGTTAGTCTACAGATCTACAGACACGGATCTGTTAGGTCTGTCGACAGATCTAACAGAGCTGCTCTGTCTCTCTAGTATATAGGGATAGCTTCAGGACAGGTAGTTAGGAGCTTCGTGCTTAATCTCAATTTAATCCTCTCTTACTTAGAGGAGAGTTAGTTACAAGGTTAACTGCTATTGTCGATATTCTTCATAGCTCTGCGAGTCTAACACCTAATCCCCTTCCTACTATCGGCACCTACCCTTATGACACTAACCCTTCTAGTCTAGGATTCTTTTGACTTCAAACTCGTTCTCTTCCTTAGGTTAGAAGTAAAATGTCTCTTGACATAGTGTTTTAGCGTCTATAGGTTCTAACATCAAGACATAGAACACTAGGTAGATTTTTGCATTGTCCGGTAGTTTGAGTTAGTAGTTAACTAGTCCTTTAGGCTCATCAATTAAAAATGGCTTGACTTTAACGTAGTCTAGTTTCTTAGTTAATCTCTAGGTTCTTAGGTAATATAGATGTATGCTATATCATATGAAAATATCTTGTAGTATGACAGAGTAATCCGACCTTTTAATAGGTACAAGATAGCGCTACTTTCTACTTATTACAGAGGTAGCGCTAGAGGTGCTTATAACCCCTAACGCCCCCTAACTAGGGAAAGCATGTCTAAGCCTAACCCCGTAGGGGTACTATAGGGTCAGGAAGCCCCTGTAGGAGTACTATAGAGTTAGCGATGTAGGGGCATCCTATGTTAGGCATTAATCTTACTTAGATAACATATAAGCTAACGTATGTATAAAGGACCCCCTTGCTATGTAGCAGGGTCTTTACATGCTAAGGGCAGGCATTAGGACCTATGCGGCTCTAATAGCCCCCTAGTATTAACCGTATTACTACCTCTCCTCCTATGAGGATGTCCCTAGCCTTATTAAGTAATGTATATAGAACGCATAGGGTACGGGATATAGCACGCTTACACTACGCAAGAGTAAACAAGTAGATAGCCTACGTAACATATATTATGTGTATACCTTAACATCTTCGTAGCAAATATAGGATAGAGGTTCCTAACTTGCGACAGGTTTTTAAATCTGTTACATGTTAGGCGGCTTTGCGACACCTTTGCTTTACATGCGGATTAAGATAGTAGGAAACTACAAGTATGTACCTTAGTTAATCTTTAAAATTATAGGGCGAGCATACACGCTAGCTTTGCTAAGTAGCTTAGCTATCCCTATTTAGTTATAACTATAAAGAAACATGTTATAATACCTTAGGGCTAGTAGGAATGTGTGTAGATACTCTATACATACTACTCGAAATAGCAGGAGCGCGCTCCTAGTGTAGACCTGTCACATTCTCATGCTAGTAGACTAGCATGAGTATAGTTAGCGCATATGTATAATAGCCGCGTTATCTGTTCTTACATTATTTAGTCCCTATGTAAGTTAACTAAAGGTAGGTACTCTACGCATGTGATTTAAGTCACTAGCTTAATGGTTGCGGTAGGTAACAGGGGGGCTACTAGAGGCCTCGTAGCTTTCCTAAACTTCCTATTCTAAAATACTAACATTAACCTCTACTTCTACTTCGCTTAGCTTTCGCCTTACTATGTCTACGTGTCTGACCTAGAGCTTCTTCTTCTTCATTTAATCAATTCAAATCGAGATTAATTAACTACTCGTCCTAGTAATAATAGCTTATATACTACAGACTAAGTTTAATGCTACTCGCTCTGCCTGTAATTATCGCTTATGTTAACGATGCCTTAACAACCTTAGCAGCTAAGCTACACACATCTCTCCTCCGCGTGTTAGTAAGGCGTCCCCTACCCGCGAGGTATGCGTGACCTATACTAACCTAAGTATAGCTAAGATCTACGTTAGCGGGTTTAATGAGAGCAGTATCTACTATGTCTATGTTAATCATAATAGTAAGCATTAAAAATGCTAGGACCTCCCTAAGGAGGTATGTAGAGAGTACAATTAACTCTGCTATAACATTAATGACTTCTAGAGCGCGCGTAACAAGGGGATTACTAAAGGTACTCTGACTATTAACAGGCTATAGGCTAGGTACCGCGAGGTACCTGCCTACCTGCTTAGTACTCTCTTTTGCTTTACTATAACTACGAACCGCTTATATAGCAGGGTTTGCTTCGACTCTCTACTACCAGGCAAAAATGTTTGCCTAGGTCTAATTGCAGACTTAGTCTAGAAGATCTTAAAGGTGTTAACTATTAGGGTCAAGACCTTCGCTATAGTACGTATATAGTATAGGCACCCTCTAAGAATAAATGCTAACTTCTCCGCTAGACTTATGTTAGTGTTAGGAGCTACCTAACTAGCCGCTAGCGTTAATAACTCGGGGCCCTTACCTCTATTAACAATGACTTTAAGACGCAAATAATCCGTGAGAAGGTTATCAAGCAATTTACCGCTCCTGCCGCTAAGGCTACGCCCTAGCGTCGTACTACAAGGCAGCCTGCCTCTAAGCTAGTCTAGAGAACTAAGCCGTAAGTTACTCCCTTAACTCCTGTTACATGCGTATAGCTAACACATTGTAGCGCCGCTACCTTTGCCGCCTAGACGCTACTATCTAAGAAGAAGAAGAAGAAGGCTAGGGCTAAGATTAAGGTTAGTAACAAGGAAGCCAAACCTTCCCTACTTACGATCCATACTACGTCCGCTAAGACACTAAAGCATAAGCCTCTAAGCTAGATCTTTAAGGAGGAGGATAACAATGTCTAGGATACCTTCGCTCCTAACGCGATCCCTGTACGCTACAGTGTTACTATACTAGTTACGCTAGAGGAAGACACTAAGTCTAAGGGTGTTCTTAACACTTGTGTCAAGAAGTGTAAGATGATATGTAGGCCGAGCGTAATAGCCGCAAGCATGCCTAAGTCTTCTCGCCTTCTGATACTAAGGATAAGGAGGAGGTAGTTATTACGACTAGACGTAGTAAGGCTGTCGCTAGCTCTCTAGCTACTACAGGCTCTAAAGACAAGCTCCCTCGCAACTTACTAAAGAAGAAGATACTAGCCTCTCTTTATGGCGTTACTACTCCTGTTACTCCTAGTTGCCTCGGGTTGTTTAGTAGTCCCCGTGCAGGTAGGTAGTCCTTAGCAGACTATAACAAGAAAGACTCTTCTACTTTAGGTTTAGTTAGGAAGCCCTTAACTAGTAGTCGCTAAGTACTAGCTATAAAGCTAATCTAAGCATGTCTCTTGTTCTCTGTTCCTTAGGTTTATTCTAGGTGTGCCTTTTAGCATTAATGATGTATAGGTAGGGCGTTTGTTTCTCGTTATTACTTCGCGCGTTATGTACTACATATACGTATTAAGAACTCTGCTCTAAAACTCTTATCTTCTAAATCGACCTTTTTAAGCCCTGCTTACTATTACGGAATAGTGTTATAGAACACTGCCGTAACAGAGGAGTCATGTAATGCCCTCTAAGTCATATAATGCGACTCTGTTTTAGAAGCTTCTATAGGAGCCAAGACAGAGAACATAGCTTAGTAATAGAGACTGTCTCTGTTAGAGTATAGTTTCTAACAGAGCATAATAGAGACATGCTCTGTTACATACTAATGTCTCCTATGTATTAAGGAACGCTAAGATGCCCTTATAGCTCGAACGCGTTTAACTCATGTTATTATCTTACTAATTAGAATTCAACCTTTGTTCCTTTTAGATTACATCGTTCCTGTTTACTGTTACCTCTCTAAAGAATAATTGCCCTATGTGACTTAACTATTCCTCTTAAGGCTTAGTTAACAGCAAGGTTAGTAACACTTTAAACGCCCTTAGGATAATTGCTATATAGCAAACCGGAACCTTAACCCTAACATTATCAAGCAACTTTTTAACTAGAGGATCCTTAAGCTCCAGAATATCTAGCGCCTCCCTAATAGCGTCATCTATGTAACGCTTAGCTAAACGTAACTTCATGCGATAATCTTGTAACTTTTGCATGATATTAACCTCCTCCTCTTCTAATGATTTAATATCTCGACGAAGCTTCTCGCGAAGATCCCGAAGCTTTTCCCATTAAGGAGTAGAGAGAGTAATATCATACTCTTTACAATTCTTTCGAACATATTCCAAGCATTTTGACGACTAAGGACTAATAACGCATCGAGGCTAAGGTTAGCTAGGAGAAACCTTAGCGTTACGACAATCCTTGTAAGGAGCTATTTCTGTGCCGGTTTTTGCGATGTTAGCGGCAAGAGCTTTTCGACTAAGGTAGGAAGGTTTCTTGCAAGAAGAAGAAGAATAAGACATTATTAAGCAATGAAAACAGATAGAATAGTAACGACACTTGTAAGCTTAGGACGAGCTAAGCTAAAAGGGGGATAGTGTTACAGAATAGTGTTATAGAACACCGCCGTAACAGAGGAGTCATGCGATGCCCTCTAAGTCATATAATGCGACTCTGTTTCGGAAGCTTCTATAGGAGCTAAGACAGAGAACATGGCTTAGCAATAGACACTGTCTCTATTAGAGCATAGTTTCTAATAGAGCATAATAGAGACATGCTCTGTTACATACTAATGTCTCCTATGTGTTTAGAAACGCTAAGATGCCCTTATAGCTCGAACGCGTTTAACTTACGTTATTATCTTACTAATTAGAATTCAACCTTTGTTCCTTTTAGATTACATTGCTCCTGTTTACTATTGCCTCTCTAAAGAATAATTGCCCTATGTGACTTGACTATTACTCTTAAGGCTTAGTCAATAGCAAGGTTAGTAACACTTTAAACGCCCTTAGGATAAGTACTACATAGTAAACTAGAAGGGGAACTCCTGCCCTAAGCGATGTAAGAAGCTCTCGCTAACGATCTAGTACCTCTTAGTCGGCTATTAACGCACTTGCTAACTACACTAAGGAGGAATCCCTCAAGGTCAGCAAGCCGGACTACTACTATAGCGACTAAGACAAGTTTAACATCTAGCTTACCTAAATAGACATGTACTTTAAGTTTAACGACATAGGAGAAGCATAGAAACCTCTCTTTGTAACAACCTTTATGCAAGGAAGAGCTTAGCACTAGATTAAACCTTTTCTTAGGAACTACTTAGACAATGAGGAAGATTCAAGTAGAATCTTTCGATCCTAGAACCATTTAAAGAATGCTATAAAGACAGTCTATAGAGTCTCGAACAAAATGTTAACTGTAGTTCGAGTTATTTAGTATATTACTTAGAAGACGTTAGCAGCCAAGTATGCGGCTAAATTCTAGGAGCACGCGTAGGTTACTAAATAGGACGACGAAGCCCTTCAAGTTATGTTCTGACAAGGCCTTAAGGACAATGTTAAAGACAAACTCATGCGCTATAGAGGACGCATTAACAACCTCAGAGAACTAGTCAAAGTAGCGATTAAGCTAGACGACTAACTTTACGAAAGATTAATAGAGCGCTACTACGACTCTAAGATCTCTAGAAAAGCAGGATATGTGCTAGATAAACTACGCGGAGGATAGTCTTGACTAACCTATCAGAAATAACAGTGTGATCCTAATGCAATAGTCTAGCAGTTTAACGCTATCTAGAAGGGTCAGTCTAAAGGAAAAGGAAAACAGGGGAAGAGTTTACCCTAAGGAGCAGGAAAACTGACTTGCTATGCCTGTAGCAGAGAAGGCTACATAGCAAGGAACTGTCGCGACAAGAATAAGGTACGACGCGGACAGTTTAATATGATGTAACAGAAGGACCTAGGCAGAGAAGGCTACAAAAGGATTAGTGAGCTAAGCTCTATTAAGAAAGCGCTAAGGACCTACGTAGAGGTAGTCGCTACAAGGACTCCCTACACAAATAATGGATCATAGTGTAGAACCCTTAATTAGGAACTCTGCAAGGATCCTTACACGAATAATGGATCATAGTATAGAGCCCTTAATTAGGAACTCTGCAAGGATCCCTACACGAATAATGGATCATAGTATAGAGCCCTTAATTAGGAACTCTGCAAGGATCCATAGTGCGATATCCATGAAGAAGACAAGGAACTCCGCGACTACAAGAACAAAATGAAATTAGAATTTGCCAAGTTAGGGATATTACCTAAGGAACGCTTGCTAATTCTACTAGAACTACACGGCACATGTAGAGCTCCGACAAAACGCGAATTTTGTATAATAGCAAGAAGGACTAGGCACGTACGACTAAGCCTTGCACAAGAAGACGCAAGCCTTAAAGAGATTAACGAGTCTTGCTTTAACGACAAGGACAAAGAGAACTAAGATCTAAGAACTTCATTCCCTTAAGAAGAGGCGCTCGAAGTAGTTTGAGAAGTTCTAGAGCCCCCTTAGCAAGAGGAGGATTAGTGGGACGAGTCTAAGGAAGAAAGTCCTAATGAATTAGACGAATCCGATAAAGAAATCGAGGAGGGAAGCGACGACAAAATCCTTACGTTTGCGGTAGATGCGCTAGCACTAATACGCGCATTATTACTACACATTGTAAGACAACATGAAGAAATATTCCTAATGATAAACAACAAGTGACAAAGAATAAACCCGGTATAGCTTGACTACGCATAGATGACGCTACGAGCTAAATCCTAGAATTACCTATAACTAAAGATAGATTATGCCTGTCATAACTTTGTCATAGAACGAATACCTATAGGAAGCATAGTTACCCTACATAGATACCTTTTACTAGACAACTAAAGTGTAGTAACTAGGGAAATGCAGGATGTAGTTAGAAGATTAAACTAACAATACTAGAAGGCAATTGCCGCATGAGGATAATACGCATGCAACGAAACCCTTAAAGAAGAACTATATGCGCAAGAAGCGCTAAGGACAAAACAACAGATCCTAGGATAGTTAGAGTAATGCTAGGCTAAGAACTAGTTAGGAACGGATCTACTCTCTAGATTAGAGCGTTCTAAGAGAGTTCCTTAACATTAAAAGCGCTTAAGTATCGACAGTAGTCTTCTACACTAAAGTTATTATTAACAGGCATAGGATAACTGCCCTTATAGATTCCGGAGTAGACAGGAATTTTGCCTCTAAATCATTTGTTAAGAACTAAGGGATCGTAACCCGAAGCAGAAAAGAAGGAACATATGAACTTACTATAGCAGATAGGTTACTATTACCTAAGGTAGAGCGAGAGACAGTACCGCTACTACTAGCTATCTAATAGTACTACGAGGAAATTGTCTTATATGTTATTAATATGGCTAGTCATGACATTGTGCTAGGCATGCCTTAGTTAAGAAAGCACAACCTAGTAATTAACTAGAGAAAAGGAGTACTTACATTTAGGGAATGCGATTACATGATTAGCATTCGTCCTATGTAGCGGCAGCGTTTACGAATAGATAAGATTAACAAACGTAGGATAACACATAAGACTTTGCATTAATAGGAAGTACAGGATATACTTAATCTGAATCGACACCTCTATTAGGTTAAGAGGGTTAACACGATGATTACAGGAAGGATAGAAGTCATGCACTATCGAAGGATGACACTAGAATCTTAGACCTAGACATCCCTAAGGAGTATCGTAAGTAGGAACGACTCTTTAAAGAGGAGAGAGGCAAAGCCGCCTTACCTAAACATTAACTATAGGATCATAAGATACACTTGTAGCTAGGGAAGGAGCCTCTATAGGGACCTTTATACATAATGTCTAAGAAAGAGCTTAAGACCCTAAACGAATGGCTAAAGGAGAAACTAGAAAAAGGCTAGATATAGAAGTCGACATCCTTAGTAGCCTTACTAGTAATGCTTGTTCTAAAAGCAAGTAGGAAACTACGACTAGTAGTAGATTTTAGACGACTAAACGACATCACAATTAAGAATTAGTACCTATTACTAAACATTGAAGAAATGCAAGACCGATTAACTAGGTCAGACTAGTACATGAAGATCGATTTACGTAATATGTTTTACATAATACGCATAGTACCTAGATACAAATAGATGACTGCATTCTAGACAAGATACAGGCTTTACGAGTTCTTAGTCATGCTAATAGGACTAACAAATGCCCTAGCGTCATATTAGGACCTTGTTAATAAAGTCCTTTGAGAACTTCTAGATGTGTACGTCGTAGCATACATAGATGACATTCTAGTAAGGACTAACAACGCATTAAGGCTAAGGTTAGCTAGGAGAAACCTTAGCGTTACGATAATCCTTGTAAGGAGCCATTTCTATGCCGGTTTTTGCAATGTTAGCGGCAAGAGCTTTTCGACTAAGGTAGGAAGGTTTCTTGCGAGAAGAAGAAGAAGAAGATATCGTTAAGTAATGAAAACAGATAGAACGGCAACAACACTTGTAAGCTCAGGACAACCTAAGCTAAAAGGGGGATAGTATTACAGAACGGTGTTATAGAACACCGCTATAACAGAGGAGTCATGTAATGCCCTTTAAGTCATACGATGCGACTCTGTTTTAGAAGCTTCCGTAGGAGCTAAGACAGAGAACATAGCTTACTAACAGAGACCGTCTCTATTAGAGTATAGTTTCTAACAGAGCATAACTAAGACAAGCTCTATTACACACTAATGTCTCCTATGTATTTAGGAACGCTAAGATGCCCTTATAGCTCGAACGCGTTTAACTTATGTTATTATCTTACTAATTAGAATTCAACCTTTGTTCCTTTTAGATTACATTGTTCCTGTTTACTGTTGCCTCTCTAAAGAATAATTGCCCTACGTGACTTGACTATTCCTCTTGAGGCTTAGTTAATAGCAAGGTTAGTAACACTTACGCCTCCTCCGCTCTTTAAACTCACGAATAGCTTCTAGAGCGTTCTTGTAGTCTTTAGCTAGAACCTACTATGTGTACTTAGGTAGGTATCCTTTCTACTTTACTAGATAGTGCGTTACGCCTTTACGCTACATACTATCCTTAATACCCTCGACTTCCTACTCTTCGTTATTTCCTGCTACTAGCATTAGGTCTGTAGGCTCTTCGCCCTTGCGCTATAACTATGGTTTAAGTAGAGATACATAGAAGACGTTATGCACATAATATGACAATAGCAATAAAAGCTAGTATGCCTGCAAACCTATTACGTTATGTATCTAGAAGGGTCTGACAAACCTTGGCGTCATCTTCTTACTTAGAAGTTTGAGCTTAAGATTCTTCGTTAATAGTAACACCTTTATACTAACTACGTATGTTATCGGTTTAGCATAGGCGTTATTATGTTTAATCTAGGATTCTAAGGCCTTTTTCTAGTGTTCTATTAGTACTAAAAGTACCTTGCGCATATGCCGCGCTAATTCCGTGGCAGCTAGCACCCTCTCCTTAGACGACTCGTCCTGAGGCGGTTCTAGGTGTATTTCTAGATCAAAGCTATAAAGAACCTGAAATAGCGACACGTCTATAGTAGTATACACGCTATTATTAACTGCAAATTCTGCTATAGGAATTACGTTAGCCTAGGCGTCCTAGTTCTTAGCGTAGTAGCACTAGAGGTACTACTTAAGAGTCTGTTTCATGCGTTTAGTCTAACTATTAGTCTGTAGATAGAATGCTATACTTAGGGAGTACTTAACACGCGCCTTAAACACAAGTTCTTGCTAGTATTCACTAGTAAAAACAGGACCTTAATCTGATAGAATACTTCGGGGCACACTAAAGCGCTATACGACTTTGTCACGAAGTATTTACGCAAGCTCGCTACTTGTACACTTTTTTGTATATAGGATGAAGACATTCATCTTCGAGTATTAGTCGACTACTATAAGGACAGCATTAACTATATTGCCTTTCTACTTTGCTAGCAGCAAATTAGTAATAAAATCTATAGTCAAGTCTTGCTATAGTCTCTCTAGTAGTAGGAGCGCCTAAGCATTACTATAGGGGCGATAGCGCCAAGATTTGCTAACCTAGCATGTCTAGCAGGATTTAACATAGTCAGAGACATCCTGTTCTAGCGTTAGCTACTAGTATTTATGTCTAAGAAGTACGTTTGTCTTCTCTACGCTAAAATGGCCTGCGAGTTCATTGTCATGATAAATACAGAGGAGCTACAAACAGAGTACGTAGTTAGTAGGTACGTAGAGCCTATTGTTAAAGTACTACAAGTCGCCTGACTTAGTCTAGTACTTCGGACTACCTGTAGTGTCCTAGAGGGCTACACCCTTATTAATCAACTCCGGTTCTCGCTCTTGTAACTACTGAATAAGTCTCGAGACTTCTTTAAAGGGTTCTTTAGACATTGTATGCTTACTACATGTGACCTAGTTAACTACCGCACAGATCGAGCTAGACATAGTCGCTATAACTGCCAGATAGGAGGGTTTGTTGCTAGCGGAGGCTATGAGGCCCTATTAGACCTCTAGTCGACCTACAAGAGGAGCTAACGACAGATCGCTACCCTAAACTACAAGCTTCATTTGCAGCGTAGGGAGAAGCTGTTAGTTACCCTGCTCCCTAGTGTCGTACTCTAGTTGTCGCGAAGGACTGTTAGCTAGGTTTGTCTTCCTAGAATAATGCTAGTTAACGAAGTCAAAGCTAGCGAGGAAAGTCGCCTACCTTGCTTGCTAACTACTTAGCTACTTCACGCCCATGAAGTCGCAAAGGTTGTTATGGTTAGTAAGCACCTTAATAGGGTGCACTACGCCTTCGAGGTAGTGTCGGTACTCCTTAAAGCCATCGACAATAGCTAAAAACTCTTAGTCATAGATCTTATAATTAAGCTTAGCGCCCTGCATCTTCTACGACTAGAAGGCACTATTATGTACTACCTTTGTGCGACTAGAGCTGTAATATAATTGCGGCTATTACAAATTTTAAAGCATTAGTCTCTATTTAGATCTTCGTAGTAGGGTCAAAGTACCGAAGTATAGGTGTAGTTTAAAAGGCTGCTTTAAGTTTAGAGAAAGCCTTACTCTAAGCCTCCTCCTAAGGTACTATCCCTAGCTTTTTACCTTAAATCGCGCCCTTTGCGAGGGCCGTGACGGAAGCCACGATCTTTGAATAGAACTAAATGAATCTATAGTAGAAGTTAGTAAATCCTAGAAACACCTATACTTCTTAGAAGGTAGTTAGCTATAGCTACTCCGCGATTACAGACACCCTTTAGTCGTCCATGATGACTCCTTCCGTTAAGACAATGTATCTAAGGAACTTAATCCTGTCCGTAAAGAATGAGTACTTCTTTAGGTTTGTATATAGAGCGAACTTGCCAAGTTATTTAAGTACTATCTTTAGATGCTAAATATGCTCCTCCTTTAAGTTAGAGTAGACTAGTATATTGTCTAAGTAGACTCCGTAGCAGGTATTAACGAGGCCGGCTAGGGCCTGATTAATACACGCCTAGAAAGTCGCTAGTACGTTAGTTAATCTAAATGGCATTACTATATACTCGAAGTATCTATACTACGTTTAGAACGTAGTCTTCTACTTGTTAACCTTTTAGATAGGTATCTTGTAGTAGGCATTCTTCAAGTCAATAGATAAGAAGATAGCGGCGCTACTAAGGCGGTTAAGCGTCTCGCTAATAAGTAGTAGGGGGCAGCGGTTCTTCTAAGTTACTACGTTAAGGCCCCTGTAATTAACGTATAGGTAGAGCGTGTTATCCTTCTTCAGGACGAACATTACTAACGCTCTAGCCTTAATGTTGCTTCATCAGATCCACGCGTTCTCTTGCGCCTTGTAGAGATAGTCTCGAAGTGTTTTGAGCTAAGATTCTAACATAGGATACAGAGGTTAATGCGGAGGATTATAACCCTCCTTAAGGTTAATTACATGCTCCGCGTCTAGGTCCCGGGTATAGGCTGTAGCCTCTACGTCAAAAATATCGGCGTATTCCTCTAACTTAGGCAGAAGGGTAACGTCTCCCTTGACGTTCTGTATGCGGACCGCATACACACATTAGACCTTCTTTATGTCCTTATAGAAGCTATGTGCGTCACGCATTCTTACTACAGGAACTTCGCCTGTAGAGCTATAGAACTAATTATTAGTAGCTCTATTAATAACGACTCCCTGCTTGTAGCGCTAAGGGCGACCTAGTAGGAGCTCCTTATTAGGAACGTCTTTAGCGTAGAACACTTCGTTAGTCTTACGCTCTTCTCCTAAAGAGTCTGCAAGTTAGAGGCGCACATTATACGCGCCTTAAGCTGCTACACCTTCGCCCTAAAAGGACTTCATAGTAGGCAGTAGGGCTCCTAGAACCGGCTTTAAACCGAGCTGTACGATTACCCTAGTAGGGTATCACGTTAACTTCCGCAAGGTCGTCTAACATGCAGTCTACTAGCTTAAGCGAGCTATCGACTTAGACCGCACTAGATAGGCGCTAGGCAGGCTACAAGTCTACACTATTAGTAACAGACAGCTTAGACACCCGTAGTAGCCATTTAGTTGCCTTAGCCTTGTCCTCCTTTTGCTTCCCCTCTAGGGAGGTTTCAGACACCTTGTTTACCTTCTTCCTATCGCTTTGTTTAGGATAGTAAGCTACCTAGTAGTCCTTCGCTCTACAGATGTAGTAGCTACTTAGAGGCTTCTCGCTACTATCCTTAGGCTCGGAAGGTTTAATCCTCTAGAATAGACTACTACGTTAGACTTGACCCTTAGGGCGCTTATAATAGCGGCCCTTTAGTAGGTCTTTAGGGCTTAGACGCTTATTATCCTTGCTACTTGATCGTCTATTTCGCTTCAAGGTAATCTCTATACATGTCGTAAGGGACACAAGGTCTTGCCGAGTTGTCGGAAGTTCATGAAAAGTCATGATTATGTTCTAAAGATTGTCGTTAAGCTTAACGAGTAAGTGCTGTTTACGTTACGTCTTAGTATAGGGTAGCATCTATCTCTTAAGTATAGCGAGATAGGTAGCAAAGCTAGAGGTAGTTTGCCCCTTCCCCTACTTAGCCTTCTTATACTTGACAGACATAGTAAGGGCATAGTTCCCTAGATCCTCGACCTAGTTAACATAGAACTAGCGAAAGTCCGCCTACATATACGTTCTGTCATAGACCCGCATAAGGTTATACCGCTTATGCTAATTGTTACAAGGTTCCCTATCCTCTTTAAGCTATATTATACTAAAGGCGACCTGTTTACTATCTATAGCATATCCGCGTAGGTTAAGCACAAAAACTACCTCGCATACCTATAAGAAAGTTCGAGCCTCCTTTAAGGTGTCTCCCTTAAACAGCTTTAGGTTACATGCGTTACGACTACCTCCTAGTTAGCCTGTCATGGCCCCGAATTTAGGCACTACATTTGTAGGCACATGCAGAGGATCTACGCCTACTAGTATGTTATCTTCGCAGGTCCCTAGCGTAAAATCTTGCTAGATTTCTTCATCCGCTAGTTTATTAGTACTACTTATAGCGACATCTTCGTCGTCCTTACCGTTGTTGCTACTAGAAGGGTTACGGCTTTAGCTCTAGTTTGTAAGGCAGTTTGTAACCTAGTCGACAATTATGGCTATAAGGGCTAGGACGGTCAGGATTAGCTATAGTCCCTATGCGGGGGATAAATTGCCTTGTCTGCTACGTAATTAGCCTCTAGCAGAACCGTCGTTTAATGTAGTGTCACTTGTAGGGGGTAATCCTGCAGGCTAGTTACTTAGGCTAGCTTCGCTATCGTAGGCGCTTAGGATAGCGCTTGCTACGCGTTAGTTGTAAGTTCGTAGTACTCTAGACATATTGTAGTATTCTCTGCTAGACTACAAAGGAGGGGGGAGAAAGTAGAACTAATATAGATGTATATACTATATAATATGAAAATATCTTGTAGTGTAACAGAGTAATCTAACCTTTTAGTAGGTACAAGATAGCGCTGCTTTCTGCTTATTACAGAGGTAGCGCTAGAGGTGCTTATAACCCCTAGCGCCCCTTAATTAGAGAAAGCATGTCTAAGCCTAACCTTGTAGGGGTACCGTAGGGTCAGGAAGCCCCGTAGGGGTACTGTAGGGTTAGTAGCGTAGTAGCATCCCTACGTCAGGCATTAATCCTACTTAGACGACATACGAGCTAACGTATATACGAAGGACCCCCTTGCTACATATAGTAGGGTCATTACATGCTAAGGGCAGGCATTAGAACCTATGCGGCTCTAATAGCCCCCTAGTATTAACCGTATTAGCTAGTTCATTAGTACTACTTATAGCGATGTCTTTGTCGTCCTCGCTGTTGTCGCTACTAGAAGGGGTGCGGCTTTAGCTCTAGTTTGCAAGAGGGTTCGTAACCTAGTCGACAATCATGGCTATAAGGGCTAGGTTAATAGTTAGGGTTAGCTATAGTCCCTATGCAGGGGATATATTACCTTGTCCGCTACGTAATTAGCCTCTAGTAGAGCCGTCATTTAATGTAGTGTCGCTTGTAGGGGGTACTCCTACAGGCTAGTTACTTAGTCTAGCTTTGCTATTATAGGCGCTTAGGATAGCGCTTGCTACGTGTTAGTTACAAGTTTGTAGTACTCTAGACATATTATAGTATTCTTTGCTAGACTATAAAGTAGGGGGGAGAAAGCAGAACTAATATAGATGTATGCTACATAATATGAAAATATCTCGTAGTATAACAGAGTAATCCGACCTTATAATAGGCATAAGATAGCGCTACTTTCTGCTTATTATAGAGGTAGCGCTAGAGGTAGTGCCAGAGGTAGTTATAACCCCTAACGCCCCCTAACTAGGGAAAGCATGTCTGAGCCTAACCCCGCAGGGGTACCGTAGGGTCAGGAAGCCCCCGCAGAGGTACTATAGCGTTAGAAATGTAGGGGTATCCTATGTTAGGCACTAATCCTACTTAGACAACATATAAGCTAACGTATGTACAAATAACACTCTTGCTATGTAGTAGGGTCGTTACATGCTAAGGGCGGGCATTAGAACCTATGCGGCTCTAATAGCCCCCTAGTATTAACTATATCATCAGGTTTTTTGTTAGGAGGTAGACCTTATCCCCCTTCCTTAGCTAAGGTGCCATTTTTTGTATAGCATTATATTATCCCGTAATCCTCTTTTAAGACTAGATAATTGCCTTTTATAATTCCTTATGTACCTGCTTTAGGTCATCTAAAGTGACTATTACCCTGTCCGCGTGTAGATGTTATAAGTACTATTCCCTAAGCAGTTACAGATACTTTCTAAAATTAGCGAAGAATAGTGTTTCTTTTATAGTCTTAGATTATTAGTTATTTAGTACAAGTTGCGCTATAGGTAGTAGTAACGCCTAATTATTCTATGCGTAATTAACGTAGTTTTATAGATATACCTCTAATGCCTAGTTCTTAACTTCTGTTTAGCTGTCTGTTTATAGATAGTTATACTATAGATAGTTTGTGCTTAATTCCGAGTGTTACTATAAGTGTCTTCTAGTAATTCGAGGTAAAGAGCTTATCTCTGTCTGTAATGTATGTCCTTAGGAATCTATAGTACTACACAAGTCTATCTAGTATAAGGTATCTAAGTTACTCTACTATACTTGCTTTATTAACAGGAATGAAATATGCATATTTTGTAAGCCTATTAACTATGACAAGTATTATGTTATAGTTATGTCCTATGACTAGATCCTTAGACTTTAGTACTTTAGTAATGAAATCTATTATTACTTCGTCCTATAGTTATTCTAGAGGATGTCTAAACTAAATGTGTCTATACTTAGCATGTCTACTAGCCTTATTACATTAACATTGTAGACATTTCTTAATATACTCTAGGACTCTTTGTCACATATGTAGGAACCTAAAGCTTTACTTAACTAATTCTATTGTTTTTGAAAATCTAGGATGTCTATTTTCTAGTCTGTTATAGTGTTATTATATATACTCTGTAACTTGTTCCTTTAGTACTTAGTACTTCCTATGTTTAATTAGGAATTGTTCTTCTATATCTTAAAGAACTCGCATAATGTTGTTAAATTCTTTTATATTAGCATTAAGGCTTCTGTCTTAATTAGCCTTTAGTATTTACTATTACACTGTTTTGTGACTCTCTATATAGTTGCTATAGCGGCTTAGTATATTAGCTTGTCTGTTCTTACGTCTAGGAGTAAAGCGGATTTTAAACTTGTACTACCCTAATAGTTCCGACTAGCGGGCCTGTCTTTAGGTTAGTACTTTAGTCATAGTAAAGTAAGTTAGATTCTTATAATTAGAAAGAATTATAAGACTTAGTACTCCTTCTACATATACTTGCTAGTGTTACAGGGATGCAACTATTACAAGTAGCTCCTTATTATAGATGTTATAGTTCTGTTCTGTAGGTAACATCTTCCTTAAGTAGTAGGCTATAGGGTGTTGTTTCCTATCATGCTCTTACGTAAGTCATACTCCTATAGCTCTGTCTAACGCACCTGTCTCTACCTAGACTACCTTGTTTCTATCGAATAATTGTAGCGTTAGTGCTAAAGTACACTACTCTTTTAGTCGCCTAAACGCTAAGTCTTCTTTTAGGCTCTAGGTCTATTTCTTGTCTTTTCTTGTAAGCTCTATAAGAGATACTAATATCTTAGAGTAGCCCTTCATGAATTTCCTGTTGTAGTTAGCTAGTCCTAGGAATGCCTATATGTCCTTGACGTATGTTAGTGTTAGCTATTCCTGTATTAACCTAGTCTTCTCTAGATCGATTTAGATTCTAGTCATACTAATCATGAATCCTAGGAACTTGACTTCCTTCTTATAGAATTCGCATTTTTCTAGTGTAGTCTTAAACCCTACTTAACTAAGTCGTTTAAAGATGTCCTATACTTGTTATATATGCTTGTCGAGACTTCCCCTAGTATAAACTAGAATATCATCTATGTATGCTATAGCGCATACATCTAGAAGTTCTTAGAGGACTTTGTTAACAAGGTCCTAGCATGACGCTAGGGCATTAGTTAGTCCTATCGGCATGACTAAGAACTTGTAAAGTCTACATCTTGTTCGGAATGCTGTTATCTACTTATACCTAGCTACTATGCATATTACATAAAACGCATTACGTAGGTTAATCTTTATATACTAGTCTAATCTAGTTAATCGGTCTTACATTTCTTTGATGTTTAGTAATAGATATTAGTTCTTAGCTATAGTGTTATTAAGTTGTCTGAAATTAACTACTAGCTGTCCTTTATCTAATCTAGCTTTTAGAACAAACATTACTAGTAAGGCTGTAGAGGATGTCGACTTCTATATCTAGCCTTTCTCTAGTTTCTCCTTTAGCCATTTATCTAGGGGTTTAAGCTCTTTCTTAGACATTACGTATAGGGGTCCCTATAGAGGCTCTTTCCTAGGCTATAAGTGTATCTTGTAATCCTATAGTTAATGTTTAGGTAAGGCTGCTTTGCCTCTTTTCTCTTTAAAGAGTCGCTTCTACTTACTATACTCCTTAGGAATGTCTAGGGCTAAGATTCTAGTTTCATTCTTTAATAGTATATAACTTCTATCCTTCCTGTGATTATTGTCGTGACCCTCCTAGCCTAGCGGTAGTGTCGATCTAGGTTAAATACAGTTTTCTATGATTCCTCTTAATGTAAATATCTTACAAGTCTTCCTATGTTTGTTAATCCTATCTGCCTACAAACGCTACTACTATATAGGTTAAATGCTAATCATGTAGTTACATTCCTTAAATGTAAGTACTCCTCTTTTCTAGTCTACGACTAGGTTATACTTTCTTGACTAAGGCATACCTAGCATAATGTTATGACTAGCTATGTTAGTAATATCTAAGACAATTTCCTTATAGTGCTATTAGATAGCTAGTAGTAATAATAATGTCTCTTGTTCTACTCTAGGTAGTAGTAACCTATCTACTACCATGAGTTTATACACTCCTCCCTTTCTGCTTTAGGTTGTAATCCCTTAGCTCTTAATGAATAATTTAGAGGCAAAATTCCTACTCGCTCTAGAATCTGTTAATATACTTGTTAGGTACCTATTAACAATTATTTTAGTGCGGAAGACTACTATTAATGCTTAAGCGCTTTCTATGTTAAGGAACTCCCTTAGAACGCCCTAATCTAGGGAGTTAATCTATTTCCTAACTAGCTGTTTGCCTAACATTACTCTAACTAGTTATAGATCTTTTGTTCTATAGTCCGAAGATGTAGGTATAGTTCCTTTTCTTGCTATGTTTTATTACGCGCAAATTTTCCTTAGACTTCTTATGCTTGTTAATACTAATTACGCATGCTATTAAGTGACTCTTGCATTTCTTTTATAACAAGTTCTTAGTTTAGCGTAATATATCTAAAGGGTATAAAGTTACTTCCTATTAGTATATTATCTATAATGAATTTGCTAAACTTGTAACTTGTTTCGACTTAAAGGTACTACTAGTAGGCTAATCTCATTGTTTGTAGAAGGTAGTTAAAATAGTATAGGTTTATTATCCTCTAGTTGTTAATAAGTAGGAATACCTGTTTAGTTTTTTATGCTACATGTATAAGAAGCTTCTTTATTACGAGAGGCACATTAAAGGTAACTTCTTAAGTCCTTTTGTTATCCTTAGTGTTATTAGATTCATTATTAGAACATTCTTCCTCTAACTTGTCTTGCTAATCCTCCTCTTGTAGAGGGGACTCTAGAACTTCCTAAATCGTTTTAGGCTCCTCCTCTTAAGGGAATGAAGTTCTCGGATCTCGGTTCTCTTTGTCGTTATTAAAGCAAGACTTGTTAATTTCTTTTAAGGCTTACGTCTTCTTATGTAAGGCTTAGTTGTGCGTGCCTAGTCCTTCTTGCTATCATATAGAGTTCGCGCTTTAGTAGAGCTCTATATGTACTATGTAGTTCTAGTAGAATTAGTAAGCGTTCCTTAGGTAATATCTCTAACTTAGTAAATTCTAACTTGACTTTGTTTTTGTAGTTATAGAGTTCCTTGTCTTCTTCGTAGATATTACACTATAGATCCTTGTAGAGTTCCTAATTAAGGGTTCTACATTATAATCTATTACTCATGTATAGGGGTTTTCTAGTAACTACCTCTATGTAGGTCCTTAGTGCTTTGTTAACAGAGCTTAGTATACTAATTATTCTATAGCCTTCTCTGCCTAAGTCCTTTTGTTACATCATGTTAAGCTATTCGCGTCATACTATTTTCTTGCTATAATAGTCCCTTACTACGTAGCCTTCCTTACTATAGGTATAGTAAGTTAATCTTCCTACTTTCCTAGGCAAATTCTTGCCCTTCTTTCCTTTAAATACTTGACCCTTCTAGATAGCGTCTAGCTCTATTAGTTGCGCGCTATAGTAGTTGTTCCCCTTTAGCTTATTATAGGTACTATAGTTTTGTCAACTGTCGTATCTAGGAGCAAAACCTGCTTTTCTAGAAGTCTTAGAATTATAGTGTCATTCTAAAGCTTATTTGTAGAGCCTATTATCAAGATTAATTGTAACCTTAACTAATGTTCCTATATTATCTACCTTTCTGCTATTACATGTAAGCTTATCCTTGACATTATCTTTAAGACCTTATTAGTATATTGTCATAAGAGATTCGTTGTCCTAATTAGTAAGCTAGGCATACTCCTAAAATTTAGTAGCATAGTTAGTATATAACCCCTTCTAAGTTAAGTGTTAGATGACCCTAACTATAGTAGTAACCTTGTTTAAAGATCTAAAGACCTTCTTTATTACATGCTTAAGATGTTTGTAGCTTGCAAAAACTCTGTTTAAGTTATTAGTTCTATTACTATCTAGATAGGTCCTAAGAAATAATTTAACTTAATACTAAGTCCTACCTTATATAAATGTTATTATAAAGACTAGCTTTAAGTTATCTTAAATCTAGTTAAACATAAAGTATATGTCTATCTAGTTAACCTAGGTATTAAACTTGTCTTAGTTACTATAGTAGAAGTCTAGCTTTCTAATCTTAAGAGAATTGTTTCTAGTATAGGTTCCTAGTACATTGCTAGTACTAGTAGTAGTACATTAAGTACTACTTGTCTTGCTAGGGGCAGGAGTTCCCCTTCTAACTTGTAATAAGGCGCTTATCCTAAGGGCGTTTAAAGTGTTATAGTTACTTGTAATAGGTAGTTAGGTAACTTCTTATCATGTATAAGCTAAGGCTTCTTTAGAGAGTACTAACACAAGTATAAGGTAAGACAGAATGATTAGTATAAAGGTAATTCTAATTAGTAAGTATGTAATATAAGGTTAACACATTAAAGCTATAAGGGTATCTTAACGTTCCTAAATACATAGGAGATTCTCTAGTACTCTGTCCTACTCTGTTACTCTGTTTGACAGAGTACTACAGAGTAGTAGATCGTTCTATAGTAGCTATGCCTAGTACTCTATCCTACTCTATTACTCTGTTTAATAGAGTACTACAGAGTAGCAGAGTACTCTATAGCGCTATCCCTACTTGTTATGTAGATTCTAATTAGCTAAAGCTTAGCCTATAACTAGCTAAAGCTTAGCCCTAGAACATTTTATAATACTATAGTCCCTATATAGGGAATATGTTACCTTGTCTACTACATAATTAGCCTCTAGTAGAACTGTCGTTTAATGCTATGTCGCTTGTAGGGGGTACTCTTATAGGCTAGTTACTTAGGCTAGCTTTGCTATTATAGGCGCTTAGGATAGTACTCGCTATGTATTAGTTATAAGTTTATAGTACTATAGACATGTTATAATATTCTCTGCTAGACTATAAAGCAGAGAGGAGAAAGCAGAAATAATATAGATGTATATACTATATAATATGAAAATATCTTGTAGTATAACAGAGTAATCTAACCTTTTAGTAGGTATAAGATAGTACTACTTTCTGCTTCTTATAGAGATAGTACTAGAGGTACTTTTAACCCCTAATACCCCTTAATTAAGAAAGCATGTCTAAGCCTAACCTTGTAGGGGTACTAGAGAGTTAGGAAATTCCTATAGGGGTACTATAGGGTTAGTAGTATAGGGTATCCTATGTTAGGCATTAATCCTACTTAGATAACATACAAGCTAATATATGTACAAAGGACCCCCTTTGCTATATAGTAGGGTTATTACATGCTAAGGGCATGTATTAGAACCTATGTAGCTCTAATAGCCCCCTAGTATTAACTGTATTAGTTAGCTCTACCTAGATTTAGACATAAGAGGTTAAGAAGACCTTAGGTTCTCTTAGGTTCCTCCTACTTCTCTAGGGACTATAGCTATATTACTAACTAGATAAGTTTTATATTTATATGTTCATGTCTATTCTACACTAGAATATGCCTCTTTGTAAGAGCTCTGACAGATTTTTAATCTAGTTTAGACTTACCCTGCATGTGTAAGCTTGAACCTAGCCAGATTTTCGACCTGGCTGACGCTACCCCGCATCATCAAGCCTGAAGCGGGACAGATTTTTGTTCCGTTTCAGAACATGCGGGTAACGCGCAGTCCTAGTCTAGAAGCAGTGTGAGGCTCGCTAATTCAGGCGCGTTTGAAGCAGCCGAAGGCGAAGGGGTGCTGAAGACTCTGCTATTAACTGCTATTAACGTTGGCACTTCAACTCGACAAGCTAAACATCATTCATGTGTGTACGCATGCGATGACGTTTTTGCCGCGTTTGGCGCAGCCCTGCGCATTTCGACACGTGCAGCAGCACATGGGCATTCGCACGATGAAGTCTTGACCGTGTGCAGTCCGTCTTTGTGTAGTCACAGGTATCCACGCAAAACCATGGAGGATGAGTCGAAGCGGGACGAGAAGAGGCGGCGCCGCGAGGGCGAGGATTGTAGCGCGGGTAGGGCGAAGGGATCCCATGCGAATGATGGGGAGGAGGGGGAAAAGCGGATCATTGCAAAAGTGGAGGAAAGGATCAAGCAGGAGGATACAGAGCTGGAGAGCGTGGAGCAGGGAAGGAGCGAGCACAACCCAAGCGGACTTCAACAAGACGCAGGTGCTACGAACGCGGCTTCCTTTCTGCCCCTCGATGACGCGCTCGACAACGGGGTAGACGGTCCTCGTGAGCCGGCCATGTTGCCTCCAGGCGATGTAGAAGAGGCGCTCTCGAAGCTTCGTGACCATCGGGAAAACGACGATAACCAGGCCGAGATTGGTGACACGGAGCCGGTTAGCAAGCACAACCGTGACAACCCGCTCCTCATCGTCCTCGGCCTGATCGCCACTGCCATCGTCGTCTACCACCTTCGCTGCTTCCTGTCCGCACGGAGCACATCAGCATCACTCGCCCAAGCCGGACAGAATTACATGGCCCACCTCACTGGCATTCAGAGAGATTTCCAGACCATGCCCGAGAGCGTCGCTGCATCATTACCACTGAGCTTTGTCGTCGCCCTGTCCACGTGGACGGCCGAGTCCCGGGCAGCGGCACTCTGGCTGGCACTCCATCCCACCGATTTCACGGGCGGAAGGCAAGTCGACCACGATCTCGTGGCGCAGATTGGCGGCGATGTGATCCAGACGGTGCACAGCTGGCTGCACTTCCAGACATGCGTGCAAGACCACGCCGGGGAGGGGCGCGATCTCCGTGGTGAACAGGCCGAGGTGGGAAGGCTCCTCGCACGCTCGAGCCACAGACGCTGTCGTGAGACCTTCTCGCTCGACCTGTTGCAGATCGGAGATTCTCTGGACACCTCTTCCGGTGAGAGGCGAGCAGGCGGCTGTCAGCCGAGGCCACGCCCGCACAATCCCGTGTTGGAGGCGCTGTTGGAGCAGCGGGTGCAGAGTTTGGAGAGCGCGATCGAAGAGATTGTGCTCGGTGATCTTCGCTGAGTGGTATCAGCGGCACGGCATCGGCACCACTCGACATCAGCCGCGTTTCATGCCATCCCCAGGCTATCACGAAGTGCCCAGCGCTACGCGACAACCGCACTTGGAAGGAAGAAGTGTTTCCTGGTACCTTGAGAAGAGGACTGCCATCCCCAGGCTATCACGAAGTTGCCAGCGCTACACGACAACCGCACTTAGAAGGATGAAGTGATCCCTGGTACCTTGAGAAGAGGACCGGGTCAAAGGCACGGTGGATACTAAACGATATTATTTTTTTAAGCTTAGGTTAGCTTTAAATAATAATATCTATTATTTTATATCTTGCGAGGCCGCGCAGAACATATACGACGACACGAGAGAGGGGGAGCTGGTGTGGAAGTTTACAGTCGATATTACATGTTACGTGAGGCGAACGCAAGTTGATTGAGAAAGACCGACTATGGACTGTTACATGAGCCTGCGGTTCGGCGGCTCCTTGAGTGAAAGGAGCAGTGAGGGAGGGACCTTGTTGAGGACTAGCGCTGCTGGGGTATCGATACACCACGATTCTCAAGCTCAAGCTACCGAAACAGCGGGAGAGATTGCCTAATGGGTGACCATCACCGCGGCTCACGCGGGTCACTCACGATAGAATGGACAGTGTGCTGATCAGAAAAGCAAGACCTCCACCGCACATCTTCACTCAATGCTCATTCCCAAACCAGACGAACAATCATCCTCGCTCCAGGCACACGACCACACACAGCACAGCCAAGACACTCGTCGAGAAAACCTCATGCCTGCCTACCCCCAAACCCAACCCCCATGCCCCTCCACTCCCTCACCATCCCCTCCACCCTCCCCCTCTCACCCCCCTTCCCCACCACCAACGCCCCCCACCCCGTCCCCACCCTCCCCCTCACCTTCCCCTCAAACTTCCTCAACGCCATCCCCGCCCTCCGCACCTCAGCCTCCAGATCGCCCGCCTTGAGGAAATCCGTAATCGAAAAGTGACTGCCCCCTCGCCCTCTCCCCCTCACGCTCGAAGAGGAGGAAGAAGAGGATCTCACATCCGCAGCAAAATCACACACCGGCCTGAAGTACCCCTCGATCCACTTCTGCTTCAACCACGAGATTTGGCCCGTCGGCGGGAGCGTCTCCAGCGCCGTCTCGAAAGCATGCAGCCGCTCTTGGCACTCCCGACCCTGCGGCGCGATGCGCTGCGTCAAGATTTCCAGGACCTGCTCGCCGGCGGTGGAGAAACTCGAGAGAAGGCCTCGATACACCGCGGCGATTTCGAGGGGAAAGCTGGGGTTGTTGCCGAGGATGTATGTGTTTTGGAGGTAGAGTCGGGTCCAGATGGGACGGGTGAGGAAGGTGGCGGCTTTGAGGGGGAAAGGGTAGTCGGAGGTGGAATCTGCTTCGTAGATTTGGAGGGCGGTGGTGTGAAGGTCTTGGAGGAGACGGACAGGGTAGGGTTGGGAGGGTAAGAGGGTCGAGGCGGCGGAGGATTGGTCGAAGAGGTGGGTCAGACGCTTTGTGTGGGTCGTCGTGGAAGTGGAAAGATTCAGCTGTGGGGGAAAAGTATGATTGATTAGGTACATCGCCAGATACTGCAAATCCTTCCGAGTGTGAGCCACTTACAAGCACCGGTTCCATCTCCTCAATCGCCTCGCTGACATTCACGAAGACTTGTGTCGCCGCCCATAGCTCTCCATCACTCACCCTCTTCTCCTGCATCGTCGCCACGCCCGGACAAGCCGGCACCCTCGCGCAGTGCCTCCCGGACCATCCAGGACGCACAGAGTCCGCATCAGTCGATTTCGACAAGTACGTTTCCCAGAAAGGGTCGTTCGCTCCAGACCCCAGCGCGCAGTGCCAGTAGAATGCCGCGCAGGGGGCGAAAGCCGCGAGGTCGAAGCTTTCGATGCCCTGCCACATACTACAGATCAGTCATGTTCGCAGGGTGCAGAGTGGGGTTAGTGTGACGTGCGGTGTGCAAAGAAGGGACATGTGCAGGAGCGGGACTTACACGCGCAATGTCCTGCTCAAACCCCAGAGTGTGCGAGAGGATAGAGGGGAGGTCGGGGTCGGTCGTGTTAGTCGCGAGGGGCGGCGGAGGGGTACAAGAGAGGGCGAGGAGGAGCGGGGAGGTGAGGAGGGTGGTGAGGAAGGTGAAGAGGATGGCGAGGGTAAGGTAGGGGTGGACTGAGAAGTCGGCTTTTGCGCGGAGGAGCCAGGAGGGTGCGTTGGTGTTGTTGTGCGTGCGAGGCTGCTGAGGCGCAGTGGGATGTGATTCGGTGGTGTTGTTGTAGGGCGTGTCGGGAAAGGTGACGCGCTTTGGCGGTCTAGGGGTGGTTGATCTCCTCATCGAGGAGTATGGGAAGTCATCGTCGTCGGCATCCCTCGCGTCATCATCATCGTCATCATCATTGTCCTCCTCCGGCGCCTCAGTTTCGAGTCGTCTTGGGTCGATCTCTCTCATCCTCGCAGATTGCCGCACGCGCTCATTGCCCTGCACGTCCGGCATCGTCGCGCCTACGACCAGTGTCCTCGTCGCGGCTGCACCCTGTGTCCTCGTCGCATCATTTGCGCCCAAGCTCGCCTGCTCAGCAGCCACCTGATCCCTCCCCGTCGCCACAGCAGCCTCTTTCTCCCTCTGCCTCGCCGCCTCGTCCTCCCGCAACGCCGCCGCGGTAGCCGGGCCATCGTACCTTGTCCGCTGTCTGACGCCTAGATCACCGTGTGGCATACCAGGTGAAGGCGAAGGAGGCGTGTTAGGTAGCTGCCGCGGCGTGCCGAGCGGAAAAGCTCCCGGAACTCGTCCACGCTCCTGTGTCCCATCCCCACCGCGGACAGGTGCTAGGCCTGTGCCACTGACGTGCAGCGGAGCGGAAGTGTTGTCAGAAGGAGTGTTGGTTCGGGATTTGCGGGCTTGATGTTCAGCGAAAGCGGCGCGGATGGCGAGGGTGACCGGGGAGATGAATTTGTTTTTGCTGTTGTTGGAGGTGTTGTTTGACATGGTTGTGGTTGGTTGGGGGAAGTTGTGAATGGTTGGTGAGTTCGTGATGTTGAGTGCTGTTGTGATTGGGTTTGTGTGTTGTGTATGGATGCGTTCGTTTGTATCTGTGGTTTCGTAAGATTGTAATGAGAAGAGAAAAGAAGGGGAAATCAGCTCGAGCGTCATTTGTTATATATACGCCTCAGCCACAATGTTTTTGCCGAAGCCCACGCGACTGGATTGTGAGGTTCTGTGTATCGTGATCTTGCCACAATGGTTTGGTGCCAAAGCTTCAAGCATATTGTCTGAGAAGCTCTTTGTCGCGTGCCGTGTCCTCGGGCTCCAATGTCTTTGCCAGAAGTTGGGACAACCTTGACTCACCAGGTCTTTGTGTCGTGAATGCAAGGTGTGGGATGCTGAATACTGTGTCTCGTATGCGAGTACCCGGCGGGGAGGAGTCGCGGCAAGACGACGCCGAAGAGAGACAGTGGTTGTCGCAAGATGTCGCCTTGCCGCTTCTATATACCAAGACCAAGGAAATCCTACCAACCTCCAATCCTCCACCGAATCCTCCTCCCTGCCCACCAACCCACCCATTCCCATGCGCCCGTCCTTCTCCATCGCGCGGACAACTTCATCCAGGATGTGCGTACCATCCACCCCCACAGCCCCACCCTCAAGTCCCGCCAAAAGCACCACGTCCACGTCCACTATACGCCAGCAAGACCCCTGAGCAAAGGAAAGAAGGCCAGCACAAATCGCACGTAACCAAGCCACAGAGATGGAGAGAAAAGAAGCGTCCCTGGGTGTGCACCCCCAGGTCCGGTCCAGTCCAAACCGCAGTGTGGATTGTGGTGCGGTGCGTGTGAGTGCTATCCAGCTTCTCGATGCGCGGAATGCGAGCGCGGCGGTGGGTGCGTGGATGGGTGGTGAGATGGAGGCGCAAGAGGGGGGAGAAGTGGGGAGGTGCTGTGATGCTTGCCCACATCCTCCTCAAGCCCTTTGCTTGCATTCCTCCGACCGCTTTTCATACATGTGTCCTCCTCCAATCCTCCGCGCCGATCCTCCTCCGCGCCGATCCTCCTCCGCGCCGATCCTCCTCCGCGCATGTCCTCGGCCGCGCCCGTACTGCTCTTTCTATGGACTGTTCATGAATCGGAGATGTGTGGTGTTGGTGAATGTGATGGATAGCTCTGGGAGAGAGAGAGAGAGAGAGATGTCGAATTGTCGGAGAAGAGAGATGGCGAGTTGCTGAGGGAGAAAGGTCGAGTTGCTAGTCGTCAAAGAAAAGTGTCTGTCGAGTGACAGCTGCCGAGAGATTGATGAGTCGTGTCGAGGCTGATTCACTGAATGCACACGAGTCAGCAGCGGCCTGGCCCGCGAAGCCGGGAGCGTGTCAACACTTTGAAAATTACATTATGATTATATTATTGCAGCCAGTCCACCGTCTTTGCCGCCAGTCCGGGTTTCTTGTGCATGTCATTATTGCCGCACCGCTGGCGAAGTCGTTCAACCACAAGCAATCAAGTGCCGCCTCTGTGAGGTGTGAGGAAGCGACGATGATGGATCCGGAAAGAGCCATCGGATGGATCGATCGCTCGCTCGCTGTGGACAAGATCGATGGCGATGGAATGCGCGCGCGCGTGTGTGCAAGAGAAGATGAGTGTCCCGGTCAAAGAGCAAGCGCAGGTGGGGAGTGGTGCGGCCAAGCAAAAACGTCGGAAGTGGCTTCACGGCCAAGGAACATGGCATGGACAGACATACAGGCGCAGCACTGGGAGATTGACGCGCGGCGAGACGCTGAGCACGAGACACGCGCGTGCAGTGGTGACGGCGCCATCGACATGACCAGAAGGCCTTCACGGCAGCATGTCTTTGGACGACAGCATCCAGACAGGTATTGCGCATGTTCACCAGATGCGTCGTGAGGCGTCGTGTGGGTTGATGAGACACGCAGCACGGCTGGGATCCATCACCACAACCACCGCCACTTAGTACATATCTCGCGACAACACACCGGCCTTGCGCATCGCCATCCATCCCCGAAACCGACATATTCGCCAAGTTGCGAGGCGTCATGCATGCGATGAGACAGACCTGCACCATTCCCCGGGCCCATCACCACACGTTAATCACCGTTGCTGCGGCTTCTGCTGCTGCTGCTGCTGCTGCTGCTACTACTGCTGCATGTCTCTCGGTTTCGCCAGCTCTTGCGGGATTCATGCATCTGGCGACAGCACACCGATGTGGTGCGTCGATGGCGTGGCCGACCAAATGGGGACAGGTTCGCGTGACCTGTCGCGAGGCGGCATTTGAGACATGGCGTCAAGTCGCGCGATGACATGGAGCGTTCGCGATCGGCCTTTCGCAAGCGACAGGTGGCCGCCTTGTGCGTCTGTTCCATGCCTGAGGTGACTTTGCACTTCCCACATCATCCTGCATCGCCGGCCATCTGTTGCGGAATGGCAAACTGGACATCTTGACATTACACTTCGTCGGACACAGCAGCACAGAGTCGCTGCTCAGCAGGCACATCGACACCAACTGCACTTTCCCAAGGATTCCCTACCATACCCACAACCACACTCCACCATGCCGCCTCAAGCATCCTACGAAAACCTCACTCCCACCAAAGCCCGCGACACCCGCCAGCCCATCCGCTGGTCCACCGCCACCAAACTCTCCATCTACACCTTCTGCGCCCGCGAAGGCCTCAGCCACCACGCCCTCTGTCCTATCCTCGTCACCCGCCTGATCAAAGACATCCTCCACTGGTCACCCCATGACAAAGACCTCTACTCCGCTCTGGTGACACGAGTCATGCGCTTTATCTGCGTACGTCCCTATCCCCTCCCTACATCTACACTTCTGGCTGACGCTTTCCCTAGACGCACGTCACTCCTGCGAAACTGTCACCTGCCTTGACGGAGACTGCGATCGCGATCTCGCCGTCGCAGAATTGGAAAGCGAGTTGGCGGAAGTTTACCGAGAGGTGGTTTGAAGAGCCGGGGTTTCTGGTGAAGTTTGGTACGGGAGAGCCGGAAGGAGAAGATGGTGATGGAGGGGAGATGAGAGAGGAGGTGAGGCGGGAGGATTGCACAGAGAAGGCGTGCGTGCAGCAAGTGATTAGCATGTGGGATGGTGGACAGGATAAGGTGGTCGAGGTGTGCTCTGGCGGTGGCGATGGCGATGGCTCGGGATCGGAGACTATCGACCTGACCCCCTCTGGTCAGCGCTCTTGCTCGGTGGCCTCTGGCAACCTCGCTCCTCCGGTCTCTCCTCCTAGCACCCCTGCGCCCTCTGGTCGGCGCAGTCACTCGGCCTCTTCCACCTCCACAGCAGTCAACTCCCACCATCCCATGCTCCTTGACGAGCCAGTCACTCCACAGTTCGACAACGCCGATCCGCGCCACCAACGTCAACCGCAACAACACCCGCAACCAACCACGCCCTCCAACATCCACCCTATTCTCCGTAGCCTCGCCTGCGCCGTCGCCAACATCACCGGCACCTACGACTTCACCAGCGCCCTCAACTGGATCTTACATGACCCCTTTGCGCCCGACGAGCTCGCCGCCGGCCTCGCCGCCGTGCATACCGCCAAGAGACGCGAAGTCGAGCTCGAAACCCTCCGCCAGTCTGCGCACATCCAGCCAGACCAAATGCGCGACGCTGAGGCGTTAGTCTGTGGATTGCGTCGGGATGGTGTGGCAAAGGATGATCATATCCGCTCCCTCTCTGTCGCGCTTGAGCACTCCCAGTCGCAGGCGTCGCAGCTTGGAAGCGAGGTTGAGGCAATGCGGCAGGCGAATGTGCAGGGCGAGGCGGAGCTGGCGCGGTTGAGGGAGTTGTGCGAGAACAAAGGGAGGGAGGTGGAGATTTTGGGCGAGGCATTGGAGACGGCGCAGGGTGAGGCCCGTAAGAGGGGGCAGGCTTGTGTGGCGGGGGCGACGGAGCTTGAGGGTTTGGAGAGGAGGGTTGGGGAGTTGGAAGGACGGTTGAAGGAGAGGGAGGAGGTGGTGGTGGCTTTGGAGAGGGCGCTGGCGAAGGGAGCCAACACTGAGCGTGCACTGTTTGGCGGTGTCTGTCCCAAGCCGCACCACTCGAAGGCCGCCCCGAAGCCGCAGCAGGGAGCGAACTCTGTCGTGCGGACGAGTGAGGGCGACAAAGGGTTGTTGGCGAGTCGGTGGGCGAGCGCGGGTGTTTCTGAGAGTAAGAGCGAGGCGGCACAACCACCAACGTCGGCACCGCAACAACCACGTCAGCATCAGCATCCACAGCCGACAACAGACGCTGTCATGCAGGATCTTGCTCCTCAGCAGCAGCAGTCTCATCCGCGCACTCCACCAGCTTCACCAAAGCCGCATCTTTCTCTCCAGCATCGTGGCTCTCAGTCCACTTCTTCACTGACTTCACCGACTTCACCGGTCTCGCAGACGGTCCTGCTGGAGTACCATCACGGCTCCCAGCGCACAACTTCACCGACTTCGCTGGATCCGCAGAAGCCACTGCCAGAAATCAATCATCATTACTCTCAGCCCACGCCTTTACACCTCCCCATCTCCACGCCACCCACCACCCCCCTCAACAACAGACAAGCCCTCTACGCATCCCTCGAGGCCGACAGCGATGACGATCTTGACAGCAGCAACAAAAACAACCACACTCCCGGAGACAGTGTCGCAGGCCTCGGTTATGAGGAGCCCCCGGATCAATGGGAGGCAGGTTTCGACGACTGGCGTTGAGGGATCGAGTGCGTGCATGGCGCTTTGCGGCTGGCCTGTGGACTTTGAGACGGGTTGGACTGGGTTTTGATGGATGGGTGGTGGGATGCGCGGGTAGATATATGGAGATGTACTGCTGTTGGGCGTTGCATATGTATGGCGAGCAGATGGACTTGGGAAGTTGTGTCGAGTTGATTGCGAGATGTGTGAGAGGAATACGAGGCCCATCTCTTCTACGCGTAGTTAGGCGTTTCGAGAGAACAACGCTTGAGGATCGATGGCCGCTCCCTGTAAGCGGCGAAATGCCATCCGGCGAAATGCCATCCGCCGCCGATTGCACATCTCGTTTCGCACCTCGCGATTCACGAGGCATTATTATCACAATGGTCTTCGCATTGCGCAAAGCATAGACCCGTGCCTTTCTCAGAGAGAGAGAGAGAGAGAGAGAGAGAAACGAGCATGAGACATGTCGTCTTTTCCTCACTCGTTATTAGATGTCTAGAGCTTCCGCACCGACATACACCGAGCCTTTATTCCCCCACTACCGGCAATAAAGTAAGCAGGCCATCGAGAGAGTTCGAAGTAGCCACGATCTTTCCTCTCTTTCGCTGCGGCCGGCCGTTGTCTTGTCACGTGATTGGCAATGCATCGGCACCTTGTGTCTCTCGCCCCCTCCCTCCCTCGCGACATCATCATGAAGGAGGCTCCAACATCGCCCATACATGCCACGCCGTTGCTGCCCGGGCCCCACCGCCGCTGCTCGACATTCACGCCCAGCTTGATAAGAAAACTAGGCGACGACTGCGACACCCTGCGTCTTCAAGCCGCCGCTGCATACGCAAGGCGCGATTGACACTACTGCGGATGTGTATCGTTTTTCCTGAGCTGCTCTCTCGCTCCGGCCTGCGATAGCTCTTCCACAGCGCCTTGCCATACCTACAGCTCCCCGAGTGGGTCCTCTACTTCGGCCTGCGTCGCCGGCGTAGTCGAGAGCTCGGCTCTGAAAGCTAAGGTCTCGCAGTCGCATTGACGCGAGTAAGACGAGCGGGAGAAAGAGTAGCGTGAGCAGGGCAGAGCCGGACAGAGGGCGGCGCGAGCAGGACGAGGCGCGTGAGCTGCACGAGGTGGGCGAAAGGGCGAGCTACACGAGGCGGACGAGTAGCACGAGGAGGAGGAGGGCGAATACAAAGACACAACGAGGAATGCGACCCAAGTCTCCTTGACAATGAACCAAACACCGGCGACGACGACGACGACGACCACTTGAGCCCCGACGATGCCGATCTAAGCAACCACGCTGACCCGAGTTACGCTTCCAACACTAAGCAATCAGGTCAGCACGAGAATCGAGAAGAGCTGGAGCAGTAGGACAGCTTCGGCATATCACACCAAACGCAAGGTCTGAAGTATAACGCCTACGATGACACATAGCGTCGTAATAGCAACGAAATTCTTCCGACCTAGGAAGCCGTTCAGAGATGTCACAGGCATTGAACCAGCGAGTTCGCCAACGTTGATCACAGGGGTCATTACTGCGATGCGTGAAGGCGCGAGCCGCGAGGTGCCGTCTGAGTGCTGTTCGCCAGCATACCGAGCAAAAACATCTGCGGACAACTCAACAGTCGCGTAACAGCTAGTGCAGGTCTCTTGTCGCCAAGTGTTGAGCGGTCGAGGCAAGCGCCGAGAGCAGCGCGGCTTGGATAAAGTGCCGTCGTGACACCTTCAGCGACGGCAGCTGCGCCATAGCAGAGCGCTTGTCCTGTCCGCTGTGCGTGGTCCGAGGCATCTCCAAAGAGCGGTTCTAATTACAAGAAGGACGGACAGACTAGTAGAGCCAGATGAGAGACGTATCAAGTTGACAACAGCCAAGAATGCCAACCCTCCGGGACCACGAAAAATATCCTATCTCGAAGCTGGAAGCATTGCTTGAAAATGAAGGGAAGCCTTGGAGACAGGGTGTTCGTGCCTGTGATGAAATGAGAGGGCCTCGGAGACAGGGTGTTCGTGTTTGTGACGAGGAGAGTATACACTTGAGTGTGCTGCTGACGTGCCGGATCTTTGTGACATGCCTCAGAAGAAGTGCATCACTCGTGTTCTTAAGTCCTGCACACACATTCAGCTGTGCACGCACCCGCATATCCATAATCGAGTGATTGACTGCCTTCTCTGGTCCGGCCACAAACACAGAACACATCCCTCCCTCTGGCTCTTACTCTCGCCCATAACCACCATGATCGCCGACTATGATAGCCTCTACCACGCGCTCCAAGCTCCGCGCCCGTTGCCGCAACACTGCGTCGAGAGGCAATGCGGGAGAAGAATCAAGATCCTGTGACCACCTCATGATGCCTACTCGACTTCGATTCAGCTTGAATCGTACTAGCTGATCCTCCTCCTCCCAAATCCGCAGAAGCCCAAGCGCAAAAGTCTCTACACAGTGTCTTTGGCCCGCACGCTCGTGAACGAAAGCCAGCGTATCGTTCATACTATCAGGTCCCTTACCATTCAATCGAATCTCCCGAAGACAGTCCTCGAAATTCTTGACTTCGCTCCCTGCTTCAAGAACTCTATCACCCACATGCTCTACTACCTGCAGGTCTACCCTAGTCACGGGCTGATGCAGCGCCGGCCACAGCAGCGCCACTTGCGACTGCGTAGCGTATGACATAAGTCCAAGCACTACGCTAAGCGGCAAGGCTGCGACCACAGTTGTGGAGCCGAGGTGAGCGTGGACGCTAGTAAGCATATCGAGGTAGGCTTCTGCGACTTGTGCGGTGGACCGCGAGACATATGAGTTGCGCAGGAGACGGTAGAGCGCGTAGACGAGGAGAGATGCCGCGAGAATGTAGAGTAATCTGCGGTGTTTGAGGTGTTTGAGGAGGTGTTTGATCAGGGCATTCGTACACCTGGAGTGCTGAAGCTCGGTTGCAGTGTCCTTGTTAGTACCACTGTTCTTGATCTCATGCTTGTCGATGCCGCGATTGTCCATGTCCAGGTTGTCCATGTCGCTAGCCTCAATCCTGTTGTTGTCGATGTACAGGTCCTGAACGTCATGGTTCCCGTTGCTGCGGACGCGTCGGAGCGTGAGATGCTGGTCGCCCGGCACGTCAGGCCTGTGTTTCGTATGAGTAGAGCAGGACAGAGGGCTCGAACTTGTTCTGGTCTCCGCCCTCGCCTGCTCTCTCGACAGATCCGCCGGCACCGAAAGCGAGTACCTGCGTACTTGCTCACCTAGCGACAAGGTAAAGACATCATCCGCGGGATCTGCATGCGATGTATATTCGGCAGACTTTCCGAGAAACCTGAGGACTAATTGGCTGCGGACACGTCGGGGCATAGGATGCCGGATAGCACCCTCTTCGGCGACGCCAGCTTTGCCATACATTTCAGCGTGAGTGTCGGTAGTGCGGAGAAAGAAGTTGCGGACGTATCCTGCGGGTAGAGTAGCTAGTAAGTCTTCTCCGAGAAAGTCGTTTGCGTGGTGAGGAAGTAAGAACGGCGGTCCAAATGTGCTAATCTTACATGAGGTGTGTTCTTGGCTTACGGCCTCATGAAGAATTGACCTTCTAATACCTATCTAGACCTATATATCCATTAGCAATAATCAATCAGCGCTAATATCGTTGTCGTTTTGACTATGTTACCCTAGATAATCAACTAACTATACTAGCATAAGTATGTGTAGTAAGCTATAGCTATTAGTGTCTATTATATTAACATCTAGGAGATAATCATGTAAGAAGAACAGACGATTATTGGCCGTAGTTACCTTATAAGGTAGTTTAATAATTAGAGCTTTTATAAATATATACCTCTTATTAGAGGCAAAGTTATAGTAAAGGTTAACTACCTTAATAGAGTAATAATACTAGTGCTAGTAGTCTACTAAAAAGGAGATACTTGATATATTATCTACGAAAAAAAACGACATAAGCTATAGAACTTTATAGTAGTAATATATTACCCTTAGCTATAAGAAGAAGCTTAATTAGGAGGAAGGGAAAAGGGGAAAGTGTGTTAAAATTAAGGTTATACATAGGCAATAGATTTACGCATAGAGAGTAGCCATAGAAGGAATGTATTATGTCAGGTATTAAGTATATAAACGAACATAATAGATAGGAGAGAAGAGAAGGAAAAATCTTCTCTTCTTAGCTAGGGTCAAATATCCCTTAACCTCTGACCTAAGTCAGAGAGGTCAGAGTTAGGGTCCTGCCTGACTCTAACTCCTACTAACTTAGTGCGGCTAGTATGTAACTACCTATTACATTTTAACACTCCTACTTAGACACATACTAGTATACTTAGTGTACTCCTACTAACTTCTAATCTATTATCTCTCTAGAAGATGTTTATTATAGTTAGAACATTCTAGAAGTCACGTATGTACATGCTCCTAGAAATGCTCTTATAAAAGAGAATAATATATTAGAGTATGTTTATTACTTATATGTTTACAAATTTATATGTTTACTCTGCTTTTATAGGTAAGTAAGACTTTGTATAAAGTTATCCTACCCTTCTTAATTGTCCTTCTCTTTCTCATCATTATTAATCACTAACTACAGCCTCTTTAACATATTAAAATAGCTCTATAGAGAGGTATACTATAAATCCTACTAGATAGTACTTTGTTTAATGTAAAGCTTACATAGATTATTAAGCTCTAGTAGGTTATCTAGTATAGTTAGCTTCTCTAACTATAACTAACTGTTAGTAGCTCTAATGACTTAAAGCATCTAACTCTTAATCCTAGTAAGCTCTAGGTATATATTTACTTCCTTTGTAAAGCTTATAACTTTAGCTACTTTAATAAGGTACTATCTTTGTTTAAGAACAAAGTAACATAGTACTATGTCTCTAATCAGAGTACTACCTTCATGAATAACCTAGGTCCTACATAATACAACTTAACTACTCTAAATAGTACTACGCTAATCATGACTAGCTTCGCTATAGCTAGCTCTAATTAGTGCGTATACTAACATTAGTATAGAATTAGGTCTAGCGGATACTATAGTAATCTATATGGCGTATATGTTACTAATCTAAGCAACCCTTATCTTAAAGGCTTATGTATTAATTGCTTTTAGAAGAATTAGAAGAGGTAGTGTTTACTATATAGTAGGTTAGACAAGCTAGGCGACAATCTGGCTAATTAAAGTGCTTTGCTACTTAATAGGAAGAGTCTTAGGCTACGTTCTAATCTACTACCTCTACTAAGCCTTTAGCGACCTTCGAGGCGCCCTTGTCAGAATTTTGATGAGAACAATCTACCTCCTCTAGTACTTCCGCCTAGTTAGAATATACCTCGTTTGCCTAGTTAGAGTAACATTAAGAGGCAGCGTAATTAAGAGCTATACTACTAAGATTAGTATAACAAGCATGTACATTATAACCTACTCTTTTGTATTAATGATCTAACTAATCTAGTTACTAATTATAACGTAGAAGACTTCTTTATTAAGTAGTTTAGAGAGGATCTCTAGCCTACTAGGCCTTATCTAGCGCTTAGTACTAAGTTAGAGTATAACCTAGAGGATCTCATTACTCGTAGGACTCTTGTCTATCTTCATTAGGCAGAAGAAGCTTGCGCTAGGCAGAGTATTATTAGCAGGGAATTAACATTTAGCAATTAGGCAACTAATTGTAGCTTAAACCGCCTTAGCAAGAGAATTAATGCTCTAACTTGTTAAGTCTAGGGTAGGTATTATCTGCCTCCTCGCTACACTTATACTCCTATCCTCCTAATTGTTAAGGATAAGTCGCTATTAAGTAAGGAGCCTGCTACACTATAGCGGTACATTAGACCTAACCTGTTATAAATACGATGCTCCGGAATATAAGCCTTATTTAGAGCCCTATGTCTAGTCATTAGAGTATAGCATCCTCTGACGTTATTAGTCGTCTAATTACTAAGAGTTAGGAGCAAATAGCAACTTTGTCTCTAAGCCCCTTCGCTCCTCTAACTAGGTGTTAGCCTACTAACACCTACATAACTAACATAAGCCTAACTGCTTGTAGGAGCCTAAGTAACTAGCATGTTAGCAGTATTTGCGACTAGTACTCTAGCAACATTAGAATGCTATCTCCTGCTTAGCTGTCTACTAAGCTTAAGCTAAACTTTCCTAGGATTAGTTAGTATCCTACTAGCTGTAGTACTCTACGTTAGAGTCAGAGTCTATATTTAGTACGTTAGAGTCCGCATTCTGCAGGTCTAAGCCCTCTAGCTAATATGTAGAGGCCTAGGCTATAGTCGCCTTTAGCTCTTCAAGCTCCTCCTCCTTAGTTTAGTCGCATCGATCTATTATATAGGATTACTAAGGCTAATTGTTAAGAGTATGCTACTATATACAACAATTTATAGGATCGTTATTAGGTTACGCTTAGTAATCTGTTAGAGGTCTCTAACTCTAGTTAGTTTTATCTAGGTACCTCTAACTAGTTAATACAGTTAATACTAGGGGGCCATTAGAGCCGCATAGGTCCTAATGCCTACCCTTAGCATGTAGTAACCCTACTACATAGCAAGGAGGTCCTTCGTATATACGTTAGCTTGTATGTTATCTAAGTAGGATTAATGCCTAACATAGGATGCCCCTATATCGCTAAACCTATAGTACCCCTATAGGGGCTTCCTGACCCTATAGTACCCCTGCGGGGGTAGGCTTAGACATGCTTTCCCTAATTAAGGGGCATTAGGGGTTATAAGTACCTCTAGTACTACCTCTGTAATAAGCAGAAAGCAGCGCTATCTTGTACCTATTAAAAGGTCAGATTACTCTGTCATACTACGAAATATTTTCATATTATATAGCATATATATCTATATTAGTTCTACTTTCTCCTCCCTGCTTTATAGTCTAGCAGAGAATACTATAACATGTCTAGAGTACTACAAACTCGTAACTAATACATAGTAAGCACTATCCTAAGCGCCTGTAACAGCAAAGCTTGACTAAGTAACTAGCCTGTAGGAGTACCCCCTATAAGTAACACTACATTAGACGACAGTTCTGCTAGAGGCTAATTACGTAGTAGACAAGGTAATAGATTACCTACATAGGGACTATAGCTAACCCTTACTATCGACCTAGCCCTTATAGCTATAATTGTTAACTAGGTCGTAAACCGCCTTACGAACTAGAGCTAAAGCCGTACCCCTTCTAGTAGTAATAACAGCGAGGACAACAAAGACGCGGCTATAAGTAGTACTAATAAACTAGCAGATGAAGAAATCTAGCGAGATTTTACGCTAGGGACCTATAAAGACAATGTACTAGTTAATATAGATGTATGCTATATAATATGAAAATATCTTGTAGTATAACAGAGTAATTCGACCTTTTAATAGGTACAAGACAGCGCTGCTTTCTGCTTATTACAGAGGTAGCGCTAGAGGTACTTATAACCCCTAACATCCCTTAATTAGGGAAAGCATGTCTAAGCCTAACCCTGTAGGGGTACTATAGGGTCAGGAAGCCCCTGCAGGGGTACTATAGGGTTAGCGATGTAGGGGCATCCTACGTTAGGCATTAATTCTACTTAGATAACATATAAGCTAACGTATGTATAAAGGACCCCCTTGCTATATGTAGTAGGGTTACTACATGCTAAGAGCAGGCATCGGAACCTACGCGGCTCTAATAGCCCCCTAGTATTAACCGTATTACTGCCCCTCCTCCTATAAGGATGTCCCTAGCCTTACTAAGTAGTGTATGTAGAATACAGGGTATAGGACATAGCACGCTTATACCGCGTAAGAGTAAACAGGTAGATAGCCTACATAACATATGTTATAGAACCTTAGGGTTAGTCGAATATGTGCGGATGCTCTATGCATATTACTTGAAACATTAGGAGCGCGCTCCTACGTCTCAAAAACCAAGGCCCTAAGTAGACCGAGTAACTTGTGTTACTTAGCTTACTTACCTACTTGTCTGACTTGGCCTGCTCGTATGTACCCCTAAGAAACTCGGCCCCTCCTGAGCTACTTGTGTCGCAGACGCGAGTAGCTCATAGTGTAAGAGTGCTACTAGTAAGTAACTTACTACTAGCAGTATACTAGCGGCAAGTAGCTTGGGCATGCAAGCCGAGCTACTCGAATCAAAACAATTTGCATGTAATAGATGTTAAAGTCATGATTTTAGTTAATACTATACATCTTGTTGTTGTCATACCGTGCTCTTTTACTATTTATACTAGACCTGACGTATAATGCGAATTAAGTAGATTTGCTAACACTAAACACATATATAGCTTAAACGTAGCTCTTACGACGCCTCTTGAATTCAAGCAAGGTGCTATATCTAACTTGCGCCTTACGCCTAAAGACCTTAATTAGTATAGCTAGTAACAAATGCATAGCTACTACATACTATCTACACATCCTGTATTAGCCCTTACACATGAATCTTCTACTCGCCCTTATCCTCTATTCCGTTCTACTAGCTTACCTTTACTACTACCGACTTTCCTAAAGCGCTACTATTTCGCCCCTCTTGTAGCTTCTTAAAGGTCGCATTATTAAAGACCTTGTCGCTATAGCCCTTAATCTGCTCTGACAAGGTCGAGTCCGTGAATGTAGTGTGCTACTATAACTGACTATCCCTTAACTTAGAGTCGTCGAGCGCATCCTCTACCTTCTCTACAACGTTTAACTAGTTGCTTATAAGATCATACTAATTAAGTAGAGCGCATGCTATGCTACATCATAATCGTTAGCTAATGTATACTACGTAGCTACTAAACTACCGCTAGCACCTCCTATTAATATCGAAGTGCTAGTAGTATGTTAGTAGCATAACGCTAGTATACTACTAGCACACTTACCTAGCATTTTTTGCCTCTGCCTCTAGTAAAGCTTAGCTCCTACTGTCGCCTTAGTCTTTGTCCTTTGCGGTTAAGCTTCGTGTCCTATAGCTATTGTCATTAACTACGCTAATGCGTAGAGTCAATAATCGCACTTACTGTGTGTTAGTAAGTCTTTGCGTTTCGCCTCTCGCTAGAGCCGCGCTAGCGTTTATCTGTTATTAGCACAGTTCAGTCGATACATGAGTCCCCTTACCTATACCGCTTGTCTACACTAGTCACGATTAACCGCCTACTCTGTAGCTTAGGCCTCTTACTACTTCCGCCTCGTTAGCGATGGCTAGCCCTCACGACGCGCCAAGGCTACTAACCTTTCATCTTGCGTGTGTCTAGGTTAGGGCTTATTAACTATAGTAGCTTTTACACTAGACAAGTACATGTTAGCAATCATGGCCGTGATGTTAGACAAGAAACTAACCTTGTTGTCACGACACCGTTATGTAGGGTGTCCCGCGACAATAGCTCCTCTAGTCCCTGCATCGGCTAGTCGTCACTGTCATAATTGCTTGCCTTACTACTATGGTTACTAACATTTGCCCTTCCGCTATTATGGCTCTCGCTCTCTCTGTTAGTGTCTGCTTAAACATCCGCTACATGCTTGCAAACGCCTACTATTAATAACATTAAGGCCTAGCTTGATCGTTGTGTCGGCCTGACACTACGCTAACCTAACAATTGCGTATAACCTAGCAGAAGTTAGCATAGGCCCTCTCAACGATGTCTCCCCTGTACTATTCTTGCGTAGCGCCTTTTGCCTCTGCAAGTCCTCGTATTCCCTCTCTAAGCCTGTTATGCCGCAATCCTTCTTAATAGGTAGCGCCGCCTACACTAGTAGTGCTGTCTTGCCTTCGTCCTCCCCCCCTAATATACGTGCTGTGATAGTCGCTATGATGACCTCCTGTCTGTCGGCATTAAGCTCTTCCTAATACTTCTTCTTCCCCTCGAAGATATCATCGATATTAACACCGCTAACTAGAACCTATCTCGTCTTGCTAGCCTTTGTCTTGAACTCCGAAGGGCCATTTCTGATCTAGGCTAGTAGGTATGTAATAGTAGCATACACGCTGTTTAACATGAAAGCGTTTACCTCGCGTAACTCTAAAGGATTCCATGCTAGTTTCTAATTGAACTAGAAGAACGCCTTCTTCATATAAAAGATCACGAGTAGGCTTAGAAACCTCTAGTCCTGTAACATGTTAGCGCTTTTGACGACATCTAAGCCTTCTCTCCTTACCTCTTCTTCGTTCTTGCATTCGAATCTGCTTTCTATTAACATGTCTGCAGCCTAGTGCTTCAAACCCTGCTTATTGTCTACCTTGCCAGACTATGCGAGTATAGCTTCTCTGACCATATTCGTGTAGTTATTACGACACTAACGTAACCTCTGCCTTATCTACGCCCCTAACATTAGCACCTCCTTATAGGACCTACGCAGGTACTTATAGTATCTAAATCTACGTTGTCTAGCCTTAAGCTAACTCGACCTTTCATCCCTAGCATATCACGCGCCATAAGCTACTAGTTAATTGTAATATGCTTATAACTCGGCTAGTAAGTAGGAGCTGTAGGGTATAGCATAGAAATGCCCTTCTGCCCTTGTAAAGCGTCTATCTACAAGAGTTCTCGGACTTTAACAAGCAAAGGCTCGATTAACTTGTCTTTATGCACGGGAGGGCTACTACGTATATCTTCGCTGCTAGAGTAGTCGTATCCTTAGTCGGAGTTTGTAGTCTAGCTACTATTATGGCCTCGATGGCTACTCGACTAGCTCCCGGACTGACTTTGACTACTACTATCGCCCTAGCGGCTACGAGACTCGCTGTTACGGTAGTTTTAACTGTTGCTGTCGCTCCTGTAATTAGTAGGTCGGCTATTATAATAGCCTTAACAGATGCTTAGCTACTATGTCTTTACCCTGTCATTCTTAGGTTTGCTACTATCTTGTCGCGTGTTACAAGACGATAACCGAAGCCTCTTGTACGGCCGATTCTGCCTTAGCGGTAAGGATGACCGCTTATGCGTCTAGTCTCTTCGTGACTAGTACGTTATCGTCTGTATGCATGTTAGCATAGCCGCTATATGCAGGTAGCTTCTTACATTAGTCGCCTTTATATAGGCTTTAGGCACTATAAAATCCTCATGCTCCTAGTTAGCTATCTCCTTGTTACTATCGTCTACACTATCGCTATCGTTGCTTAGCAGGTCTTCTAAATCATTCGCTAGATCGTAATTCGAACTGCTGCTAGATGACGCGGAACGTGACCTCTGTTGTCTGTCTTTCTTCGAAGGCATAATTAAAGAAGGACGCGACTTAAAGGATCGGCAGAGAACAGAGCGTAGTATATCCTTCTTAGTCATGTAGGTCTAGTAGCAGGTTAGTAAAGGATAATATCTATAGCATGTAAATATGCACATACTGCGAGTTACTGTCTAATGTAGCTACGTGGCGTCTATTAATGCAGAAGAAGGAGGGGACACGATGTTTACAGTATCTTGCGACACGCGAGCGTCATCTAAATCCGGCTACCCCTGAAATTGCGCTTCCCTATTAGCTGGCGGTACTTTTAGCTTACTAGTAGTATGCTATTCAAATACCGCTAGTAGAACTAGCCTCGGTTAGCATTGATTTTTCAATGATAGCTAGTATAGGTACTACGAAACATCCGCGCTATATAGCACGTCTGCCTGTATAACACAGCCTAACGGATGTAGTTACTCTGCGGTAGATCATACGTATATAGTAGTGAGATTCGTTCTACATGCGAGAGAATATCCTGTACGTATTATTCTAAAGGCCTTTTAGCCGCGTTTAAACCATAACAGCCATACTACCTTCATGTTAACCCTAGGTAATTGTCGACTTCTAGACTGTCCGCCGCCGATAGTTTGACGATATCTTGTATAGTAGATGCCGAAAACTAACCTCCCCTACTCGTGTCTGCAACGCCTCTACTGTCGCTAGGAATTTAAGTTACAATTCCCTACTACTACTAAAGAAGGCGCTCGTTTCCTAGAACATGCGCTCCTTCGCTGCTATTAACCGCGCAATTCGGCCAAGTAGGCTAAGCTGCTCTATCCGTTCTTCTAACGTAGCGTATAGGCGTAGGTAATCGTCGTGTTAAAGTATAAGGCCTACTTTAATCATACCTATACTCTGCTATTATAGCGCCTTAGGTTTGTAAATTGTGCCGCGCTAGGTCTTAGAGGTTCTTGTCGAGGAAACACGCACACTTATCGTTCGGGCTATGCCTGTATTATGTCTGTTTAAATTACAGATGTCAGGATTACTCGAAACACGCGTTGTTTATACTCGTTAGTCTCTTAGCTAACTTCAGATAAAAGATGCGGTAGACCCTTCCGCGCTTTTCGTACCTTATTACTATAGCCGTAGCCGTTATATATGCGACGCCGTATTGTCTATCTTCTAGTCCGCTACGACACTATCTGTAGCAGGCATGATCTAGACGCTAGGGTCCTAATAATTGTGGCACTTAAGACACGCATATAGGAACAGGATACTCAAGCCTATGCGCGCAAGGCAACCGTTTCCTTGCCTAACATGTACTAACTTTGACTAGTATCTCTAGTAGGTAGTAGAGAATAGTTACATCCTAGACAGATTTAACAAGATAGCTAGATTCATCGGGCTAGATTACAGGTCGAAAGATAAGGCCATAATTATAGGGGACTTCGTGACTACTAATCCTATTGTTAAAGGCTACTAAGACGACCCTTGGTTGCTTATATCGACTGTAAACAAAATTGAGAGTAGCGTAACTCTTGTACCTGCTAACGCTATCATAATACTAGATGACAACTTAAAATAGTAGTCGACTAGGCAAGCCTGTAGTAGGGTTAGTCGCACTAGATTGATGCAGTTAGCGCGATTAACAGAGGCAATGAGATTTTACTAGGTTGCGCTATAGAGCTAATTCGGAGAGTAGACTATGAACTATTAGCAGACTAGTGACGACTTCATTAATACCATGCGCGATGATTAGGGCGAGTAGAGAGGCATAGGATTATACAGGCTACGCAGGCTAGCGTAAGATGACAGATTAACTAGGGTTTGACTACAATCTTGTGATAGAGTAATGCTAGTAGTTATGCGCGAGCAGTATCGTTTCAGATAGCGACTACACAAGTACCTCATCTGATAGAGTATATGCATAACACTAATCATCTCGTCTGTTCAAATGTACTCGACGACTACTAAATGCTAGTAGTATACTAGCGGTATGTCTACTACTACTACGTCAAGGTCCGACCTATAGATCGCTACTACACGTTTTAAACCCTTACAATCGACAGATAATGACTGCTAGTAGTATACTAGCGGCACTCCTACTACGTCTACGCTACACATCTAAGCCGCTAGTAATAGAGGGTATGACTCTATGCATATGAATACTATACACTTTAGATTTATATATGAAACTACTCAAAATTCAGGATTCCCGGCCAAAATAGCGCTCGTACTACCTGCGATTAACAGAATGAGTTAGCTAATATAACTGCCGCTAGTATACTCCTAGCACATCCATTTTCGTCTACTCTAGGCCCTCCTTTACTACTACACTCTAATAACACTCGATTCTTCTATCAACCTAAACACTAACCCTAACCACGCATAGCCGGCTAATAGGATGAACCGTCCGAGCGGCAATTAGCTACCTGCGCAGCACGCGTACCTTTCTAGGGGTCAGGTATTTATAGTGATTAACGCGTCTATGAGCGCTATAGCCTTTGTAACATACTACGTCGATAATGGCTTCACAGCGTATACTATACTACATAGGCTGCAGCAAGGCATTAAAAGGTCATAGTAGTCATGCCCGGCATGTTCCTACCTACATAGTAGCGAAGTTTTAGTACTTCATTAATTAGAGCACTATAGATCTTAGACCCGACGAGAAATACGCGTCAGATTTGAACATCTCCTTAGACTCGAATGACAGAGTCGAAACTTAATCAGTAGACGATGTCCTCGCCTATAAGGAGAGGGCATTAGTCGACGATGCTACAGGAGTAGATAGGTAGTATGTTGCAAACGAGGAACTAGTCATAGTCGTCGAGCCTGTGTTTAATGAGGCTCACATGTAAGAGAAAGAGATAGCAGTGACAGCTAGGGCAATTAACGATGACAGCAGTAACATCGACGCGCTTAGTCTCTATGACGACCTAGTAGCATTCACAAGAGACGCCACATCTCTAGATAGACGATATAGAGACAGAATAGCAGCTAAACGGGTAGGCTACATGGCGTCACGAGCGAGCACAGCTTAGCTTTAATCTATATGCGCGCTAGTAGGCTGTTGTCTGCTAGGTGCAAGTAACTATACAAGCGGACACCTTTCGGCGTAGGTAGTCTTATAGCAGGCAGGCTAATCAAAGTGTACATTAAGCCGCAATCCTACCGAGTTAGTAATAACCTTGACTAGGTCTAACAAACAGACAGATAAGGAACTTAACGAATAGGGCTATACCTTCTTCTTAAAGTAATACAGATGTAGTATTTGCATACTAGCTCTTATACGAAGGCATTTCGAGCAACGCTATCGATCGGTTATTCAAGAATCCCCGGCTGCAGAAGATCTACGAACTGCTTAGCTTTCGGTTAGGCGTAGAGCTCAAGGACAAGATCTAAGAAGTAAGTGCCTGCTAACTACTATTCATTGTAAAGTAGAGTATTACGAACATCGAATTAGAATCTCTACAGTCGACCTCTAGTGTTAAGACGGTGCCTCTAAGGCACTAGAAAGTCGAAGACGTTATGCGCTTTCTTATAGGGCACAAGGGTTTCAGGAATGATCTCGTGTACGCGCCTTATTGCCTCGAGACTCTAGATGACCCGCCTAGGCAGATCTATTAGGACATAGCCTCTATAGACTAGTAGTAGGACAAACAGAAAGAGCTTAGAATAGACAGAGCGACAATTGTGCTACTAATTCTTGCTAGTAACAAGACACAGGTTACTAATTATCAAGGTAACCTGATCGCATAGCTAGTATACTTGACGATTAGCAACCTGCCTAGATTAGTTCGTAACTCTAACTATCGACTAGGTAGCGTGCTCCTAGCGATGCTACTAGTAGTTAAAGGTAGGAAAGGAAGCATTAGGGACGAGCTATACTATTACTACATGAAGATAATGTTCGACCCTATTACTAAGCTCGCTGCAGGCGAGGGCCTTAATGTCTTATGTGCGGATAGCAAGACATAGCGATGTTTCCTAAATATCGCAGTATACGCGAGCGACTACTAAGAACAGGTAATGATTATAGGCGTAAAGAATAACTACTACTACACAATATGTATAATCGATCTAGAAAAACGCGAAGACCTCGAAGTAGTTACGCTATAGCGGATACATAAGGACACGCAAATACAAATCATGCTCTAGCGAGCAGCGAAGAAGGACTAGGGCAGCTACGTGCACGACCTACCAAACTTCGCATTTAGGTACCCTAGCCTAAATATCTACAAGACGCTAATAGTAGACGTGCTCTACTAACTCTTCAAGGGCGTATTAATGTACGTCATAGATTAGACGCGAGATTTGCTTAAGAGTCGACTACCTCTGTCTTCGAAGCGAGCTAGAGCGGTACTCCTATAAGCCGAGGGCTAGCATAAAGTAGTAAGAAAGAGTAACAAAGGCAAGACTATCGTAGATTATTAACTAGATGTTATTATCGACTGTCGCTTCGCGGCGGTGCCTACATTTAGGAACCTCTAGGTGTTTAGCTAGATGTCCGCAGTAAGCTAATAGATAGGCTAGGAGCAGAAGAGTATGCTGCGATAGTTGCTCCTAGTCTTCATGCTACTATTAGAAGAGGCTAAGGCACATGGCGCCATCTAGTTCTTGCGGGCGATAGTAGACTTCTCTTAGTTAGCATAATATCCTTCACATGATAGCGAAACGCTCCGGTTTATAGTCCTCGCCCTATTCTAATGTAACTAGTATAAAGAAGAGTTTAGGGAGTACCACATAAGCAAAGGAGAGCTAAGAAAGAAGAAAGCGTAGACAGAGTAAGTAGAGGAGCCTAAGACAGTAGATAATGTGTGTAAACTACAAGGGCACTTTAATTTTCCTAAGTTTCATGCCCTTACATACTATGTAGACATGATACGGCTCTTCGGCAACGCGCTAGACCTCGACACTAGCTACTTCGAACACAAGTATGTCGAATACGTCAAGAAGCTATTCAAATTAACTAACAAGAAGAACGGATAGGAGGACTAAATTATAGAGCACTTCTAGCGAAAGATTACTATGCTTACATTCTTTAATACTAGCCTAATGTTCTAGTAGCAGACTAAGGCCGAACGTCGAGAGGCTTAGGAGCGCGAAGTGCCTTAACCGACAGAGCAGAAGGATGTCGAAGCCTTCCTTAGCTAGCGAAGGCTAAGATCTAGCTAATCGTTACTAGGTAGAGACATATAGAGGACAGTTAGTAATGTAGTAGCACACATAGGGCTAGAGGTAGGGCCTTACTTCTGTCATGCTACTACAGTGTTTGTTAGAGAGTACTAGGCGTCGTCTAATACAACATCGACGTCGAATACAATGTATCTTGATCCTGACAGGATCGAGGGAAGACCGGATTAGGTCGACGATTTAGATGTATCTTTCTATGCTAGTATATAGTACTAGAAGATGCATTATAAGGATCCTAACAATCTATCTGCAACTAAGCTAGATGTCGTTAAATATACCCCGAACTAGCAAGGAATCCAGGACAATTGCTATAACGACTAGCTCTAGGTCTAGGAGTACGAAGTGCCGCTAGTTGCAGACGAGACTACTAGCGTTAATAGACAAATCGACCTAGTCGTCACCTTTGAGGGCCGGCTGCCTGCTCGCCTGTTATATGTCGTAACCTTCTAAGACAAGAAATCGCGTGTCATAGTAGACGGCTACAACTACATAATACCGGCACATAATAAACGTCTGACCTACATAGGTGTGTTCGGAGACCTGTTCTAGCCGAAGGATCCGGCTAGAAGAGCAGACGATATTCATAGCATGACAGTAATCATAGCGATGCGTTCTAGCCTATAGGAAGGTACTCTGCAAGGTTGCCGCATCTACGGGCTTACTAGCGTCTACTATAGTATCTACGTTATGCTAACAGACAAATATGACACCTCTGGCTAATGTAACATGTACATTAACAACACTGCTAACTTTGAGACCTACAACTTCATATATAATACGGACTAGGAGGAACAAGAGTCTAGGGTAGCAACTAAACACAAGCTACATCGCCTAAATATAGCTAAGAAGCGCGATATTGCGGCTACTAGTAAGGAAGGGCCGCTATCGCTTAAGCGTGGCGTCGCTAGTAGCTCTACTTAGGACTAATCGAGGAGAAACAAACGTAAACGATTATGACATGTGTAACAAATGCTATACTAGTAAGCTCGATAAAGGTAGCACGCTACAAGGAGGGCTCCTAGCACGCAGTTCTTCTAGCTAGCGCTAGTAGACTTGACGACTTAGCTACTTAGCTAACCTATGCCGTAGTTAAACATGATGCTAATTAGGGTAGGCGACATAATGACTCCTTCGTAGATCTTGTTACGAAGCTTAGCTATAAGCTAGAAACAAAACTAGTTAGCATATGTATGTATGATTAGTCAGAATCGCGGCTACTAACCTTGAGAAAGGGAAACTCGTGTTTAGCGATGATAGCTGCGAGCTTCTTTTCGACGGCAGGCACGTCGCTAAGAGGTAGATGCTTAGTAAGTTCTCAAGAAAGTCATAAATTGCCGCCTGCTACAGCTAGAAGCAGGTCTTCTACCTACGTGCATAACTACTTATTAGTCATGCCGCAGGATTAGTAGTTAGTGCTACTAGCCAAAAGTCTCTTATCGCATGCACATCTCTCTGCTAGCTAGCGTCTAGGCAGCTAGCTAGCTTATCTACCTCGCATATTTACTGCCCTTTCTATAGAGCCTTCGCTACCTGTCGTTCTAGCGCACGTCTCTCTATACGCGACAATTCCCGTTTGACTTGATTAAGAGATATCGTAACTATGGGCTTGATGAGGAGAGTGTATAAGAGCTCGACCTAGAAACCCCTCTGCCTAGGAGTAGTACTACTGATCTTGCCATTAAGCTATTTACGCCGCGCTATGTCGACTTTGACCTCTAACGCCGCGGTTAGATAGCTGACACAGGTTCTTACTCGCTTAACGAATAAGCCGTAGAGAGCAGTTAACTAATCTATCGGGTAGTAGGTCAGAAAGTCTGCGTAGAGAGACATCTTACTTACTATACTAGGCTTAGCGAAGAAAGCAAGCATAGATCTCCGCGCCCTCGCTAATTCGTCCTAGCTAGCGATTATGGTGTACTACGTGATTAGACGGTTAAAGCCAGGACTTAGTAGGGTAGGGTGCTAAACATTCTGAATACGCGATAGTAATAAGGCCTAGTCTCTTATAGTGTACTCTCGATAGGCTATAGAAGTAGCCTCGCTTAGTCGGTATAAGAGTAGCTGCTAGCTAAGAGCAGGCTCCTTCTAATCTAAGATCAGCTAGCCGTTGTCACTGACTAGCTCGCGCAGCTAGCGGATTAGCCCCGAATAGACCCGTAGCTTGAACATCTCTAGCACGCCCTTTGCAAATACTATCTAAAAGCTGTTAGGGCATCTAGCAGCCTGCTTGATGCTAGCTGTAGGGGTGCGACCGAGCCTCGCCTAGATAAAGCGCTACAAGTCCACGCTTCCCTAGTAGTCCCGCATAGTACTAAAGATTAGTTAGTAACAGTATTACCTCTAAGGCCTAGCTATAACACATACTACTAGCTCTTATCTAGCATCTTAGCATAGAAGTCTAGGAAGTATACACTATCTAGCGTAGCTAGCTTTGCACTCGCTAGGAGCCTAATCAGGCTACTACTACATGCAACGTCGAGTACCTTGTGCCTAGCTCGATACTCTACCTAAGGGGCGTAGTTAACGAGATCCTCGTAGGCATCGAAGTCCGGATATGCCTTCTGTAGCGCGACGGCGGCTTCTGATGCCTAGATAGTATCGCGGACGTAGTCGGCCGCAAACTCAGCGTGCTTAGAACCTACACTAATCGCTAGCTCTAGGTCTAGGGTCAGATTCGTCGACATAGTAGGTTTAGATTCTACTAGCGCGTTAGTTTATAGTCTCGTCATACGAGCATATAATGCTTACATGCTATGGTGTTGTTAGTGTGCTAGTATCTGTATAGATGCTAAAGAAGAAGCCGAGTACTAGATAAGGTAGTTGTTTGAAAGAAAGAAGTTTAGAGTACTAAGCTTCTTTTGTATTTTAGCAGCTGTAGGTCATGTGCTCTGCATAGTCGCTAACCGCACACGTTGCATTGTCACATTATTAGCTTCTGCCTGAAAAATGACCAGAAATAGAAGGCACATGACGCTACTGCCTAAAAAATGGCTAGAAACGGAAGGCACGCGACGCTGTCATAGATTCGGTTGTATATTACACACTGCTACCTAGGCACATGACTAAATGAAGAAGGCATGATATCAGGCGATTCTACCTTAAAAGGTAGTAAAAAATGATCCTTGTAGTTACGACCTACGGACCTTATCTACTACTATACGGAGGCATTAGGAATAGTAGCAACCGCGACATAGTTACACTGACGCTAGCTTAATGGCGGCATGTGCACTTAGCAGACATAGCTGCATAGGATAGATGTCGCCATGTTTGCTACTTCTTTGTTAAGAGCGATAACTACCTACATGTAGCACATAGCGGCACGTAGCAGCTAACTAATCTAGACGGCAGTTACGAGGGCCTCATGTGCGCTAGCTAGGCGGTAGCACGTGCACTTAGCAGTAAGAGATATCTATATCTACTACTACTCTTCTACTTTAACTCTTTACTAATTACATTAACTAACTTCGAAGACTTGCCTAATACACACAAGTAGTAGTAACATCAATTAACCCTCTATCTTACTATTCGAGACAATAGCTAGCATAGTCGCTTAATGCGCTAATTGTGGTATTAACAGCCTGCTTAAGATGTGCCTATGTTAGGCAGTAGCCTACTATAGCAAGAATTGCTAGATAATTGACTAGCACGACAACTACAAGGACAGCTACACTAGGCAGCTAACCTAGAATAGGAATAAGTATGCAGTTAACCCTAAGATATGACGACTAGTTACTAACTTCATGTTTACTAGACGCGTTAAAATCCTGCTGTTTAAGAAGATCTTTAAAGGGGAGGACATAGCGAGTCGCGCGACAAGGGAGCGGGCTAACAGTATACTGCCCCTAATTACGAACAAGGTGTTTAGAGTCCTACTTACTAGACCGCTAGGTACACATGAGCTTTTCTTTAGCAGGCTAATTGTCGTTAGTTATAATGGGACCCCTAACGCCCCTTAGATGAGTTTTAGGGGGGTCCGTGTGTTTAGGAGCAAAAGGAATAGGAAGGTCGTCTTCATTGTGATGAAGACAGAAGACGCTAATTAGTCAGGCTAAAAGAAGGTTAATGTCGAGTACAAGACAGAAGACTAGTACACCTAGGCATTCTACTAAGGCCTATGGAATACATACGACATAGAGCCATTGTACGACGAGTTCTCTCTACAGTTTAGACAGTGTCTATAGGGCGAGTTTGGCGACGTCGTCACAGGAGCCTGTAACAACTTGGCTACTTTGAATAGCACAATAAACAAGCCGTTCATCGTCTAGTACTACATGCAGAGGAACAAGATGCGCTAATAAGTGCATATATGCATCTCGACACATGTTTCTAAGGCTATGGTAGGCTAGCGAGCAGGCAGGCGTAGAGACATAGTAGTGTTCTAAACAGGGGTCTAGCCGTGTTTCCTGAAGTCTAGCAAGCTAGCGGAGATAGTATTACTTATAGTTTACTTGTTTCTTAGCTCCTGTAAGACTAGCATGCTAGTAAGAGCTATAGTCCCTGCTAATTTAATACGGCAATAGCAGGTAGATGTGATTCGACAGTAGCATATTTTGGTCATAGTAGCTACTTAGCTGCTACTAATATAGCAGGCAGGTATGTATGTATTTACTAGAATTCAGATGACATTAATGCGGACCTCTGTAGTTTCGTGTACTCTAAGCAGTTCGTACTCTACATGACTATTATAGCTACTCGGCTACCTTGACTTCAGTTTCTAGTAGTCAAGAAGTATAAGGGAATGTTAGAGAGCGTAGAGGTTAAAGACAAGATCGTCGAATAGGTTGCGGACTAGATGCGCCTCTAAGCGTATGAGGAAAGGCATAGGAGGATGTAGACAACTTACAAGCTATAGCTGTTAACTATAGAAGGCTTCGGAGACTGCCTATAGCGCAGAGATAGCGGCGTAGTAGCTAGTACGGTAAATAAGCTATGTAAGGGGGCAGTCTGAAGACAAGTTTCATTCTAACTACTACATATCGCTAACACTTAGTAGTGATGCCTGTCGCTAGATTGCACGGCTAGGAGTAGGGCTAAGTAGACGTACACGTTAGAGGAGCGTACGAGTGTAGGTAAGTAGCGATTAAGTAGAAAGCCGTTAAATAAGCACGCCTACGAGTAGGCATAAGTAGGAAGGCTAACGAGCCCGTGAATCGAGTGGCTAGGAGTAGGGCCAAGTAGGCCGAGCTAGTAAGATACTACTAGTATACTACTAGCACCTACTTAGCTAACTTAGCTCTACTCGGTCTACTCTTTGTACTTTGTACTGCTTAGGGGTTAGGTTTTCGAGATGTAGCGTAAACCTCGTCACATTTTTATGCTAGTAGACTAGAACAAGTGTAGTTAGTATACATGCATAATAGCCGCATTATCTGTTCTTGTATTATTTAGTCCCTATGTAAGTTAACTAAAGATAGGTAGGTACTCTACGCATGTAGTTTAAGTTACTAGCTTAACGGTTACGGTAGGTAACAGGGGGGCTAGCTAGAGGGTATAAAAACCTCGCTACTTTCCTAAACTTCCTGTTCTAAAACATTAACTTTGACCTTGCTTCTATCTAGCTTAGCCTTTGCCTCGCTATGTCCGCGTGTCTAACCCGGAGCTTCTTCTTCTTTAATTAATCAATTAATCAAGATCAATTAACTACTCGTCCTAGTAATAATAGCTTATATGCTACAGACTAAGTTTGACGCTACTTGTTCTGCCTGTAATCGTCGCTTGTATTAGCGATGCCTTGACAACCTTAGTAGCTAAGCTACACACATCTCTCCTCCGCGTGTTAGTAAGGCGTCTCCTACCCGCGAGGTATACGTGACCTATACTAACCGAAGCGTAGCTAAGATCTACGTTAGTAGATTTAATGAGAGTAGTATCTACTACAATTATGTCAACTATAAAAGTAAGCATCAAAAATGCTAGGACCTCCCTAAGGAGGTATATAGAGAGTATAACTAGCTCTGCCATAATATTAATGACTTCTAGAGTACGCGTAATAAGGGGATTACTAAAGGTACTATAACTATGAACTAGCTACAAGCTAAGTACTACAAGGCACTCGCCTACCTGCTTGGCGCTCTCTTATACTTTACTGTGATAGCAAACTGCTTACATAGTAGTATTTGTTTTAACTTTCTACTAACAGGCAAAAACGAAAAAACGTTTGTCTAGGTCTAATTACAGACTTAGTCTAGAAGATCTTGAAGGTACTAACTGTTAGGGTTAAGTGATATCGATATATATGCTATATGATATGAAAATATCTCGTAGTATGACAGAGTAATCCGACCTTTTAATAGGTACAAGACAGCGCTACTTTCTGCTTCTTGCAGAGGTAGCGCTAAGGGTGCTTATAACCCCTGACGCCCCTTAATTAGGGAAAGCATGTCTAAGCCTAACCCCGCAGGGGTACCGTAAGGTCAGCGACGTAGGGGCGTCCCACGTCAACTATTAATCCTACTTAGACGACATACAAGCTAACATATGTACGAAGGACCCCCTTGCTATATGTAGCAGGGTCACTACATGCTAAGGGCAGGCATTAGAACCTATGCGGCTCTAATAGCCCCCTAGTATTAACCGTATTACTGCCTCTCCTCCTATAAGGATGTCCCTAGCCTTACTAAGTAGTGTATGTAGAATACAGGGTACAGGACATAGCACGCTTATACCGCGTAAGAGTAAACAGGTAGATAGCCTACATAACATGTGTCATGCATATACCTTAACACCTTCGTAGTAAGTATAGGGCAGAGGCTGCTAACTTACGCAGGTTTTAATCTGTTACATATTAGGCGGCTTTATAATACCTTCGCTTTATATGCAGATTAAGATATCAGGAAACTACAAGTACGTACTTTAGTTAATCTTTGAAATAGTAGGGCGAGCATGCGCGCTAGCCTTGCTAAGTAGCTTAGCCGTCCCTATTTAGTCGTAACTATGAAGAACGTGTCGCAGAACCTTAGGGTAGTAGGAATGTATGCGGACGCTCTATACGCACGGCTTAAAACAGCAGGAGCGCGCTCCTAGCGCGGGTCTCGCCATATTTTTATGCTAAAGGACTAGCACGAGTGTAGTTAGTACACATGCGTAATAGCCGCGTTATCTGTTCTTGCATTATTCGGTTCCCTTGTAAGTTAACTAAAGGCAGGTACTCTGCGTATGTAGTTTAAGTTACTAGCTTAACGGTTGCGGTAGGTAACAGGGGGGCTGTTAGAGAGTATAAAAACCTCGTCACTTTCCTAAACTTCCTGTTCTAAAACACTAACATCGACCTCTACTTCTATTTCGCTTAGCTTGCGCCTTGCTATGTCTGCGGGTCTAAACCGGAGCTTCTTCTTCTTTAATCAATCAATTAAGATCAATTAACTTATCTTAGTAATAATAGCTTATGTGCTACAGACTAAGTTCGACGCTACTTGCTCTACCCGCGATTATCGCTTATGTTAACGATGCCTTAACAACCTTAGCAGCTAAGCTGCACACATCTCTCCTCCGCGTGTTAGTAAGGCGTCCCCTACCCGCGAGGTATTCGTGGCTTGTACTAACTAAAGCGTAGCTAAGATCTACGTCAGCGGATTTAATAAGGGTAGTATCTACTACAATTATGTCAACTGTAATAGCAAGCATCAAAAATGCTAAGACCTCCCTAAAGAGGTATATAGCAAGTACAACTAGCTCTACTATAACATCGATGACTTCTAGAGTACACGTAACAAGGGGGTTGCTAAAGGTACTCCGACTATAAATAGGCTACAGGCTAAGTACTACAAGGTACTCGCCTACCTGCTTGGCGCCCTCTCGTGCTTTACCGCGACTACTAACTGTTCTCATAGTAGTGTTCGCTTCGACTCTCTGCTAACAGGCAAAAACGTTTGTCTAGGTCTAATCATAGACTTAGTCTAGAAGATCTTGAAGATGCTAACTATTAGGGTCAAGACCTTTGCTATAGTACGTATATAGTACGGGTACCCTCTAAGTATGAATGCTAACTTTCTCTGCTAGGCTAACGTTAGCGTCGAGAAATATCCGACTAGCTGCTAGCGTTAGTAACTCGGGGCCCTTACCTCTATTAACGATGACTTTAAGACGCAGATAATCCGCAAGAAGGTTATCAAGCAATTCACTGTTCCTGCCGCTAAGGCCACGCCCTAGCGCCATACCGAGAGGCAGCCTACCTCGAAGCTAGTCCTAAGGACTAAGCTGTAAGTTACTTACTCGAATCCTGTGGCGTGCGTACAGCTAACACATTATAGCGTCGCCGCTTACGCCGCCTTGACGCCGCTGTCTAAGAAGAAGAAGAAGAAGGCTAGGGCCGAAATTAAGGTTAGCGACAAGGAAGCTAAACCTTCCCTACCTGCGATCCGCACTATGTCCGCTAAGATACTTAGGTACAAGCCTCTAGGCCAGATCTTTAAGGATAAGGAGGATAACGACGTCTAGGATACCTTCGGTCCTAACGTAGTCCCTTTACGCTATAGTGCTGCCGTACTAGTTACGCCTAAGGGAGACACTAAGTCTAATGATGTAGTCGACACTTGTGTCAAGAAGCGCAAGATAATCTTAAGGGCTAAGCGTAACAGCCGTAAGCGCGCCTAAGTCTCTTTGCCTTCTAATGCTAAGGATAAGGTAGTTGTTACGACTAGGCGCGGTAAGGATGTTGCTAGCTCTCTAGCTACTATAGGCTCTAAAGACAAGCTCCCTTGCAACCTACTAAAGAAGAAGATACTAGCCTCTCTTCGTAGCGTTACTACTCCTGTTACTTATAGTCACTTTAGGGTGTTTAGTAGACCCCGTGTAGGTAGGTAGTCCCTAGCGGACTATAACAAGAAAGACTCTTCTGCTTCGGGCTTAGTTAGGAAGCCCTGAACTAGTAGTCGCTAAGTATTAGCTACGAAGCTAATCTGAGCATTTCTCTTGTTCTCCTTGGGTTTCTTCTAGGTATGCCTTTAGGCATCAATCATGTATAAGTAGGGCGTTTGCTTCTCGTTATTACTTCGCGCGTTATGCGCTATAGACACGTGTTAAGAATTCTGCTCTAAAACCCTCATCTTCCTACGAATCGACCTTCTTAAGCTCTGCTTATGCCTCCTCTACTCTTCGAATTCACGAATAGCTTCTAGAGCGTTCTTGTAGTCTTTAGCCGGAACCTATTATGTGTACTTAGGTAGGTATCCTTTCTACTTTACTAAATAGTACGTTACACCTTTACGCCGCATACTGTCCTTAATACCCTTGACTTCCTACTCTTCGTTCTCTTCTGCTACAAGCATTAGGTCTGCAGGCTCTTCGCCCTTGCGCTATACCTATAGTTTGAGTAGAGACACGTAGAAGACGTCATGCACATAATACAATAATAGCAATAATAGCTAGTATGCCTACAAGCCTATTATGTCACGTATCCGGAAGGGTCTAATAAACCTTAGCGTTATCTTCTTACTTAGAAGTTTCAGCTTAAGATTCTTCGTTAATAGTAACACCTTTGTGCTAACCGCATACTACATTAGTTTAGCACAGGCGTTATTATGTTTAATCTAGGATTCTAAGGCCTTTTTCTAGTATTCTATTAGTACTAAATGTACCTCGCGCATATGCCGCGCTAATTCCGTAGCGGCTAGCACCCTCTCCTCAGAAAACTCGTCCTAAGGCAGTTCTAGGTGTATTTCTAGATTAAAGCTATAAAGAATCTAAAATAGCGACATGCGCATAGTAGCATGCACGCTATTATTAACTGCAAATTCCGCTATAGGAATTACGTTAGCCTAGGCATCCTAGTTCTTAGTGTAGTAGCACTAAAGGTACTACTTAAGAGTCTAGTTTATACATTTAGTCTAACTATTAGTCTGTAGATAGAATGCTATACTTAGGTAGTAATTAACACGCGCCTTAAACATAAATTCTTGCTAGTATTTACTAGTAAAGACAGAACCTTGATCTAATAGCATACTTCGGGGGACACTAAAGCGCTATATAACTTCGTCGCAAAGTAGTTACGCAAGCTCGCTACTTGTGCACTTTTTTGTACATAGGATAAAGACATTCATCTTTAAGTATTAGTCGACTACTACAAGGACAGTATTAACTACATTGCCTCTCTACTTTGCTAGCGGCAAATTAGTGATAAAATCTATAGTCAAATCTTGCTATAGTCTCTCTAGTAGTAGGAGTGCCTAAGCATCGCCATAGGGGCGATAGCGCCGAGATTTGCTAATCTAGCACATCTAGCAGGATTTGACATAGTTAGAGACATCCTGTTCTAGCGTCAGCTACTAGTATTTACGTCCGAGAAGCGCGTTCGTCTTCTCTACGCTGAAATGGCCCGCAAGTTTATTGTCATGATGAATATAGAGGAGCTACAAACAGAGTATGTAGTTAGCAGGTACGTAGAGCCTATTATCAAAGTACTACAAGTCGCCTGACTTAGTCTAGTACTTCGGACTACCTATAGTGTCCTAGAGGGCTACACCCTTATTAATTAACTCTAGTTCTCGCTCTTGTAACTGCTAAATAAGTCTCGAGACTTCTTTAAAGGGTTCTTTAGACATCGCATGCTTACTACACGTAAGCTAGTTAACTACTACATGGATCGAGCTAGACACGGTCGCCATAACCGCTAGGTAGGAGGGTTTGTCGCTAGCGGAGGCTATGAGGCCCTATTAGACCTGCAGTCAACCTACAAGAGGAGCTAACGACAGGTCGCTACCCTAAACTATAAGCTTTGTTTGTAGCGTAGGGAGAAGCTATTAGTTACCCTGCTCCCTAGTGTCGTAGTCTAGTCGTCGCGAAGGACTGTTAGCTAGATTCGTCTTTCTAGAACGATGCTAGATAACGAAGTTAAAGCTAGTAAGGAAAGTCGCCTACCTTGCTTGCTAACTACTTAGCTACTTCACGCCTATGAAGCCGCGAAGGTTGTTATAGTTAGTAAGCACCTTAATAGGGTACGCTACGCCTTCGAGGTAGTGTTAGTACTCCTTGAAGCCGCTAACAATAGCTAAAAGCTCTTAGTCGTGAGTCTCGTAGTTAAGCTTAGTACCCTGCATCTTCCGTAACTAGAAGGCAATTAGGTACTATTATGTACTGCCTTTATGCGATTAGAGCTGCGATATAATTGCGGCTATTACGAATTTTAAAGCATTAGTCTCTATTCGGATCTTCGTAGCAGGGTCAAAGTGCTAAAGTATAGGCGTAGTTTAAAAAGCTGCTTTAAGTTTAGAGAAAGCCTTACTCTAAGCCTCCTCCTAAGGCACTATCCCTAGCTTTTTTCCTCGAATCGCGCCCCTTGCAAGGGCCGTAAGGGGAGCTACAATCTTCGAGTAGGATCGTATGAATCTGCGATAGAAGTTAGTAAACCCTAGGAATACCTATACTTCTTAGAGAGTAGTTAGCCGCAGCTACTCCGCGATTACGGACACCCTTTAGTCATCTATGATAACCCCTTCTATAGAGACGATGTATCCTAGAAACTTAATCCTATCTGTTAGGAATGAGTACTTCTTTAGGTTCGCATATAGAGCGAACTTGCAGAGCTATTCGAGTACTATCCTTAGATGCCGAATATGCTCCTCCTTTAAGTCAGAGTAGACTAGTATATCGTCTAAATATACTACGTAGCAGGTGTTAACGAGGCTAGCTAGGGCTCGGTTAATATACGCTTAGAACGTTACTAGTACGTTAGTTAAGCTAAACGGCATCACTATATACTCGAAGTATCTATACTACGTTTAGAACGTAGTCTTCTACTTGTCGCCCTTTCGGATTAGTATCTAGTAGTAGGCGTCCTTCAAGTCGATAGACAAGAAGATAGCGGCGCGACTAAGGCGGTCAAGCGTCTTGCTAATAAGTAGTAGGGGGTAGTAGTTCTTCTAAGTTACTTCATTAAGGCCCCTATAGTTAATGTATAGGCAGAGTGTGTTATCCTTCTTTAGGATGAACATAACTAGCGCTCTAGCCTCGCTGTCGCTTCGTTAGATCCACGCGTTTCTTTGCGCCTTGTAGAGATAGTCTCGAAGTGTTTCAAGCTACAATTCTGACATAGGGTATAGAGGTCGATATAGAGGATTATAACCCTCCTTAAGGTTAATCGCATGTTCCGCGTCTAGGGCCTAGGCATAGTCTGTAGCCTCTACGTCGAAAATATCGGCGTATTCCTCTAACTCAGGCAGAAGGGTAACGTCTTCCTTGACGTTCTATATGCGGACTACATACATACATTAGACCTTCTTCATGTCCTTGTAGAAGCTATGTGTGTCATGCATCCTTACTATAGGAACTTTGCCTATAGAGCCATAGAACTAATTATTAGTAGCTCTATTAACAACGACTCCCTGCTTGTAGCGCTAAGGGCGGCTAAGTAGGAGCTGCTTATTAGGAACGTCTTTAGTGTAGAAGACTTTGTTAGTCTTACGTACTTCTCCTAAGGAGTCCGCGAGCTAGAGGCGCATGTTGTACGCGCCTTAAGCCGCTACGCCTTCGCCCTAAAAGGACTTTATAGTAGGCAGCAGGGCTCCTAGGATCGGCTTTAAACTAAGCCGTACGATTACCCGCTAGGGTATCACGTTAACCTCCGCAAGGTCGTCTAACATATAGTCTACTAGCTTAAGCGAGCCATTAACTTAGACCGTACTAGATAGGCGCTAGGCAGGCCACGAGTCTACACTATTAGTAATAGACAGCTTAGATACCCGTAGTAGCTATTTAGTTGTCTTAGGCTTATCCTTCTTTCGCCTCCCCTCTAGGGAGGTTTCAGACACCTTGCTTACCTTCTTCCTATTACTTCGTTTAGGACAGTAAGCCGCCTAGTAGTCCCTCGCTCTACAGATGTACTAGCTGCTTAGAGGCTTCTCGCTACTATCTTTACGCTTAGAGGGCTTGCCTCTCTAGAAGGAACTACTACATTAGACGTGACCCTTAGGGCGCTTGTAATAGCGGGACACAAGGTCTTGCCGAGTTGTCAGAAGTTCATGAAAAGTCATGATTATGTTCTAAAGATTGTCATTAAATTTGACGAGTAGGTGCTATACGCGTTACGTCTTAGTATAGGGTAGCATCTGTCCCTTGAGTATAGCGAGGTAGGTAGCGAAGTTAGAGGTTGTTTGTCCCTTCCCCTGCTTGGCCTTCTTATACTTGACAGACATAGTAAGGGCGCGGTTCCCTAGATCCTTAACCTAGTCGACATAGAACTAGTGAAAGTCCGCCTATGTATACGTTCTATTATAGACCTGCATAAGGTTATACCGCTTATGCTAATTGTTACGAGGTTCCTTATCCTCTTCGAGCTATATTATAGTAAAGGCGACTCGTTTGCCCTCTGTAGAATATCCGCGTAGGTTAAGCACGAAAACTGCCTTACACGCCTGTAAGAAAGTTCGAGCCTCCTTTAAGGTGTCTCCCTTAAACGGCTTCGGGTTACATGCGTTACGACTACCTCCTAGTTAGCCTACTATGGCCCTGAATTTAGGCACTAGATTTGCAGGCACATGCAGAGAGTCTACGCCTGCTAGTACGTTGTCTTCGCGGATCCCTAGCGTGAAATCTCGCTAGATTTCTTCGTCCGCTAGTTTATTAGTACCGCTTATAGTAACGTCTTCGTCGTCCTTACTGTCGTCGCTACTAGAAGCGGTGCGGCTCTAGCTCTAGTTTGCAAGGTAGTTCGTAACCTAATCGACAATCATGGCTATAAGGGCTAGGTTAATAGTCAGAGTTAGCTGTAGTCCCTATGCGTAGGGCCTATTGCCTTGCCCGCTACGTAATTAGCCTCTAGCGGAACCGTCGTTTAATGTAGTGTCAATTATAGGGGGTACTTCTGCGGGCTAGTTACTTAGGCTAGCTTCGCTATTACAGGCGCTTAGGATAGCGCTCACTACGCGTTAGTTGCGAGTACACAGTACTCTAGACATATTGTAGTATTCTCTGCTAGACTACAAAGCAGGGGGGGAGAAAGCAGAACTAATATCGATATATATGCTATATAATATGAAAATATCTCGTAGTATGACAGAGTAATCCGACCTTTTAACAGGTACAAGACAGCGCTGCTTTCTGCTTCTCGCAGAGGTAGCGCTAAGGGTGCTTATAACCCCTGACGCCCCTTAATTAGGGAAAGCATGTCCGAGCCTAACCCCGTAGGGGTACCGTAGGGTTAGTAACGTAGGGGCGTCCTACGTCGACCATTAATCCTACTTAGATAACATACAAGCTAACATATGTACAAAGGACCCCCTTGCTATGTGTAGTAGGGTCACTACATACTAAGGATAGGCATTAGAACCTATGCGGCTCTAATGGCCCCCTAGTATTAACCGTATCATTAAGACTGTTACTAACCTCGCTATCGACTAAGCCTCAAGAGGAATAGTTAGGTCACATGGGGCAATTATTCTTTAGAGAGGTAATAGTAAACAGGAACGATGTAATCTAAAAGGAACAAAGGTTGAATTCTAATTAGTAAGATAATAACATGAGTTAAACATAGTCTAAACTAGAGTCTATCCTATCTTCCTATATACATAGGAAATCTGTGGCTACTTGCTATGCTATACGTGCTTGCTGTAGTACGCGCTCGCTCTGAGGTAAGCGCTTGCCATTATAAGCGTATGCATATGCGTAAGCGCTTACTCCTTAGTAGTCTCTTTATATAGTAAGTGTATGCATACTCCTTTACGCCTAACTCATTTGAGTTGCGGCGCTGTCTGTCCTTCTCCTTTTAGCTTAGCTTGTCCTTTAGAATCATTCGACATTAAATGACACGCCATAGTAGCTTCTGCTTATGTGTTAGGATTCGATCCGTAATACTATCCTCCTTATAGCCTAGCTTTGTCCTCGAAGCGTTTAAGTTATAACGTAAGCTGACCTCGCCTTTTCTTTTAGAGGTTAATAATGTCTTCTTGTTAGAGTACTAATCCTCTAGCTCGCTACTGCCGCATTCTTGCTAATCCTCTTCTAGCTTTCTAGTCTTGCGATTTCTGTTCTGAACAAGGTCGCTGTTATATTTTCATCGCTAACCTGTCCCTTATGCCTTACGCTAAATGCGCCTGTCGCGAGACAGAGTACGTTACTTCCTCATAGGATAAGCTTAATCGTGTAAACAATGAGCTAGCTACTAAAATTAAGGCTAATAAGAAAGAGATAGATAAGATAACGCAAGAAGCTCTTTGTCTCTTTAGTCGTATGTTAGAGATCTAAGCTCGCATTAATTAGAACGAGAAGGCTCGTTCTGCGAATAACAAGCGCTTAAACGCAGAGATCGCTTGCGTTACTTAGGAGGTCGGTCCTTCAGAAAGTAGTAGTATTCCTAACTTCTAAGAGCTTTCGTCTAGTCTCGAAGGAATTAGAGTTCCTTCTCCTTTTTCTTTTAAAGATGTTGTAGGCTAGTCTTCTAATACGCAAGGAAATATATAATCGTAAGTTGTCGTTGTTAAATCAGGCAAGGAAATGAAAGATGTAGCTTATCTTTCGTTTTCTTGTTAAGTCCTTTCACGTGTTGCTAATTCTTAGTAGGTCTAGGTTCGATTTTTCTCGAATTCTCGGATCTTCTCCTAGTAGTTTGTCATGTGGTTTTTTAGTTCCTAGGTATTCTCGGAGTCCGGATATCCTTTCTATTTGACTAGATACTAATTGTTTTTGTAGTCTAGAATTCTTTCGACTTAGAATTCGGTTTCTTCTTAAGACTCATAATGAAATGTCTCCTGCAAGGGTGTGTCAGGGTCCGCTAGTTCTAGTAATGATATGTAGAAGACTAGGTATATCTTTACGTCTGCTAGTAGCTTGAGTTAGTAGTTAACTAGTCCTCTAGACTCTTTAATTATAAATAGCCTGACTTTTACATAGTCTAGCTTTTTAGTTAATCTCTAGGTTCTTAGATTCTTCGTTAGGAGGTAGACCTTACCCCCCCTCTTTAGCTAAGGTGCCATTTTTCGTTTAGTGTTATACTGTCCCGTGATCTTCTCTTAAGACTTGGCAATTGCCTCTCGTAATTCCTTATGTACCTACTTTAAGTCTTCTAAAGCAACTATTGCCTTATCTGCATGTAGATGTTATAAACACTATTCCCTAAATAGTCGCGGATGTTTCCTAAAATTAGCGAAGAATAGTGATTATTTCATAGTCTTAGATTATTGATTATTTAGTGCAAGTTGTGCTATAGGTAGTAGTAATGCCTAATTGTTCTGTGCGTAGTTAACGTAGTGTTGTAAATATACCTCTAAGGCCTAGTTCTTAATTTCTGTCTAGCTGTCTATCTATAGATAGTATGCTGTCGAGAGCTTGTACTTGATTCCGAGTGTCGCTGTAAGCGTCTTCTAATAGTTCGATGTGAAGAGCTTGTCCCTATCTGTAATATACGTCCTAGAGAATCCATAGTATCGCACAAGTCTGTCTAGTACAAGGTACCCAAGTTACTCTACTATGCTTGTCTTATTAGCAGGAATAAAGTGTGCGTATTCCGTAAGCCTATCAACTATGACTAGTATCATGTTATAGCTATGTCCTATGACTAGGTCCTTAGACTCTAGTAGTTTTATGATAAAGTCTATTATGATTTTGTCCTATAGTTATTCTAGTAGTATCCTAAACTAAATATGTCTATACGGGCTATATCTACTAGCCTTATTCCGTTAGCATTGTAGACATTTCTTGATGTACTCTAGAACTTGTTGTCGCATATGTAGGAATCTAAAGTTTCGCTTGACTAATTCTGTTGTCTTTAAAACTCTAGGGTGTCTATTTCTACCCTGTCGTAATGTTGTCATATACACTCCGTAACTTGTTCCTTAGGTACTTAGTACTTCCTATGTTTAATTAGGAACTATTCTTCGTCGTCTTAAAGAACTCGCATAATAGTGTTAAACTCCTTAGTATTAGTACTAAGGCCTCTATCTTCATTTGCCTTAAGTATTGTCTCTTACACTAGTTCCTGACCCTCTATATAGTCGCTATAGCAGCTTAGTGCGTCGGCTCTTCCATTCTAGCGTCCTAGGGTATAGCGGATTTCGAACTTGTACTGTCCTAACAGCTCTGACTAGCGAGCTTGTCTTTAGGTTAGTACCTTAGTTATAGTGAAGTCAGTTAGATTCTTGTGATCAGAAAGAATTGTAAGACTCCTTACTCCTTCCGCATATACTCGCTAGTGTTGTAATGATAGAACTATTACAAGTAGCTCCTTATCATAGATGTCATAGTTTTGTTCTATAGGTGACATCTTTCTTAAGTAATCATCTTTCTTAAGTAATCATCTTTCTTGAGTAATAGCCTATAGGGTGTCGTTTCCTGTCATGCTCTTACGTGAGGCATGCTCCTATAGCTCTGTCTGACGCGTCTGTTTCTATCTAGACTGCTTTTTCTCTATCGAATAGTTATAGTGTTAGTACTAAAGCGCACTATTCCTTTAGTCGCTTGAACGCTAAATCTTCCCTTTAGCTCTATTTCTATTTCTTGTCTTTCTTTATGAGCTCTATTAGGGGTGCTAATGTCTTAGAATAGCCCTTAATGAATTTCTGATATAGTTAGCTAATCCTAGGAATGCCTGTACGTCCTTAACGCATGTTAGTGTTAGCTATTCCTGTATCAACTTTGTCTTCTCTAGATCGATCCGGATTCCTATTATACTAATAATGAATCCAAGGAACTTGAATTCCTTCTTGTAGAACTCGCATTTTTCTAGTGTAGTCTTAAACCCTACTTAGCTTAACTGTTTAAAGACATCTTGTACTTGTTATATGTACTTGTCGAGACTTCCCCTAGTATAAACTAGCATTTTATCCATGTATGCTACAACGTACATATCTAGAAGTTCTCGAAGGACTTTATTAATAAGGTCCTAACATGACGCTAGGGCATTTGTTAGTCCTATTAGCATGACTAAGAACTCGTAGAGCCTGTATCTTGTCCGGAATGTAGTCATCTATTCATATCTAGGCGCTATGCGTATTAGGTAAAACGCATTTCGTAAGTCGATCTTCGTGTATTAGTCTAACCTAGTTCATTAGTCTTACATTTCTTCGATGTTTGGTAATAGGTACTAATTCTTAATTATGATGTCGTTTAGTCGTCTAAAATCTACTACTAGTTGTAGTTTCCTACTTGCTTTTAGAACAAACATTACTAGTAAGGCTACTAATGATGTCGACTTCCGTATCTAGCCTTTTTCTAGTTTCTCCTTTAGCTATTCGTTTTAGGTCTTAAGCTCTTTCTTAGACATTGCGTATAAAGGTCCCTATAGAGGCTCCTTCCCTAGCTGCAAGTGTATCTTATGATCCTATAGTTAATGTTTAGGTAAGGTAGCTTTACCTCTCTTCTCTTTAAAGAGTCGTTTCTACTTATAATACTCCTTAGGTATGTCTAGGTCCGAGATTCTAGTGTTATAGAGGTGTCGATTTAGGTTAAGTACATCTTGTACTTCCTATTAATGCAAACGTCTTATGTGTCGTCCTACGCTTGTTAATCTTATCTACTAGCAAACGCTACTACTATGTAGGACAAATGCTAATCATGTAATCGTATTCCCTAAATGTAAGTACCCCTTTTCTCTAGTTAATTACTAGGTTGTGCTTTCTTAACTAAGGCATACCTAGCATAATGTCATGACTAGCTATGTCGATAACATCTAAGACAATTTCCTCGTAGTGCTATTAGATAGCTAGTAGTAGCGGTATTGTCTCTCGCTCTACTTTAGGTAATAGTGACCTATCTACTATAGTAAGTTCATACGTTCCTTCTTCTCTGCTTCGGCTTATAATCCCTTAGCTCTTAACAAATAATTCGGAGGCAAAATTCCTGTCTACTCCGGAATCTATAAGGGCAGTTGTCCTATACTCGTTAATAATAACTTTAGTGCGGAAGACTGCTGTCGATGCTTAAGCGCTTTCAATGTTAAGGAACTCTCTTAGAACACTCTGATCTAGAGATTAGATTTGTTTCCTGACTAGTTCTTAGCCTGATGTTACTCTAACTATCCTAGGATCTGTTGTTTTGTCCTTAGCGCTTCTTACGCATATAGTTCTTCTTCGAGGGTTTCGTTACGTGCGTATTATCCTTATGCGGCAATTACCTTCTAGTATCGTTAGTTTAATCTTCTGACTACATCCTGTATTTCCCTAGTTACTACGCTTTAGTTGTCTAGTAAAAGGTATCTATGTAGGGTAACTATACTTCCTATAGGTATTCGTTCCATGATAAAGTTATGATAAGCATAGTCTATCTTTAGTTATAGATAATTCCAGAATTTAGCTCGTAGTATCATCTATGTCTAGTTAAGCTATACTAGGTTTATTCTTCGTTGCTTGTTGTTTATCCTTAGGAATATCTCTTTATGTTGTCTTATAATATGTAGTAACAATGCGTGTATTAGTGCTAGCGTATCTACTGTAAACGTAAGAATTTCGTCATCGCTTCCCTCCTTAATTTCTTCATTAGATTCGTCTGATTCATTAAGACTTTCTTCCTTAGACTCGTCTTGCTAATCCTCCTCTTGCTAAGGGGACTCTAGAACTTCTCGAATTAATTCAAGCGCCTCTTCTTAAGGGAATGAAGTTCTTAGATCTCGGTTCTCTTTGTTGTCGTTGTTAAAGCAAGACTCGTTAATCTCTTTAAGGCTTGCGTCTTCTTGTGCAAGGCTTAGTTATATATGCCTAGTCCTTCTTGCTATCATACAAAACTCGCGTCTCGTTAGAGCTCTACATGTGCTATGTAGTTCTAGTGGAATTAGCAAGTATTCCTTAGGTAATATCCCTAACTTAGCAAATTCTAATTTAACTTCGTTCTCGTAGTTGCGGAATTCCTTGTCTTCTTTATAGATATCGCACTATAGATCCTTGCAGAGCTCCTAACTAAGGGCTCTACACTATGATCTATTATTCGTGTAGGGAGTTCTTCTAGCAACTACCTCTGCGTAGGTCCTTAGCGCTTTCTTAATAGACCTTAGCTTACTAATCCTTTTGTAGCTTTCTCTACCCGGGTCCTTCTGTTACATCATATTAAACTGTCTACGTCGTACCTTATTCTTGTCGCGACAGTTCCTCGCTATGTAGCCTTCTCTGCTACAGGCATAGTAAGTTAGGTTTCCTGCTCCTTAGGGTAAACTCTTCCCCTGTTTCCCTTTTCCTTTAGACTGACCCTTCTAGATAGCGTTAAACTACTAGTCTATTGCATTAGGATCACGCTGTTATTTCTAATAGGTTAGTCGAGACTATCCTCTACGTAGTTTATCTAGCATATATCCTGCTTTTCTAGAGATCTTAGAGTTGTAACGGCGCTCTATTAATCTTTCGTAAAGTTAGTCGTCTAGCTTAATCGCTACCTTAACTAGTTCTCCGAGGTTGTTAATGCGTCCTCTATAGTGTATAAGTTTGTCTTTAACATTATCCTTAAGGCCTTGTCAGAACATAACTTAAAGGGCTTTGTCATCCTATTTAGTAACCTACACGTGCTCCTAGAATTTAGCCGCATACTCGGCTACTAACATCTTCTAAGTAATATGCTAAATAACTTAAACTGCGGTTAACATTTCGTTCGAGACTCTATAGACTGTCTTCATAGCATTCTTTAAATAGTTCTAGGATCGAAAGATTCTACTTGAATCTTCCTTGTTGTCTAAGTAGTTTCTAAGAAAAGGTTTGATCTAGTGCTAAGCTCTTCCTCGCATAAAGGTTATTACGAAGAGAGGTTTCTATGCTTCTCCTATATTGTTAAACTTAAAGTACATGTCTATTTAGGTAAGCTAGATGTCAAACTTGTCTTAGTCGCCATAGTAGTAATCTAGCTTGCTGACCTTAAGGGAGTCCTCCTTAGTGTAGTTAGTAAGTGCGTTAATAGCCGACTAAGAAGTACTAGATTATTAGCGAGAGCTTCCTATATCGCTTTACGTAGGAGTTCCCCTTCTAGTTTACTATGTAGCACTTATCCTAAGGGTATTTAAAGTGTTACCGACCTCGCTATCGACTAAGCCTCAAGAGGAATAGTCAAGTCAGATAGGGCAATTATTCTTTAGAGAGGTAACAGTAAACAGGAACGATGTAATCTAAAAGGAACAAACGTTAAATTCTAATAAGCAAGATGATAACATAAGTTAAACATAGTCTAAACTAGAGTCTATCCTGTCTTCCTATATAGATAGGAAACCTGTAGCTACTCGCTATGCTATACGTGCTCGCCGCGGTACGCGCTTGCTCTGAGGTAAGCGCTCGCTATCGTGAGCGTATACACATGCGTAAGTACTTACTCCTTAGTAGTCTCTTTATGTAGTAAGTATATGCATAATCCTTTACGCCTGACTTATTCGAGTTACAGCGCTGTCTGTCCTTCTCCTTTTAGCTTAGCTTGTCCTTCAGAATCATTCGACATAAAATGACACGCCGCGGTAGCTTCTACTTACATGTTAGGATTCGATCTGTAATAAAGACCTTCGCTATAGTATGTATATAGTATAGGTACCCTCTAAGAATGTATGCTAACTTTCTCTGCTAGACTTATGTTAGCGTCGCGAACTACCTAACTAGCCGCTAGCGTTAACAACTCGGGGCCCTTGCCTTAATCGACAATGACTTTAAGACTTAGATAATCCGCAAGAAGGTTATCAAGCAATTCACTGCTCCTGCCGCTAAGGCTACGCCCTAGCGCTATACCGCGAGGCAGCCTGCCTCTAAGCTAGTCTAGAGGACTAAGCCGTAAGTTACTTACTTAACTCCTGTCACGTGCGTACAGCTAACACATTATAGCGCTACTGCCTATACTGCCTCTACGCTACTGTCTAAGAAGAAGAAGAAGGCTAGGGCTAAAATTAAGGTTAGTAACAAGGAAGCCGAACCTTCCCTACTTGCAATCCGCATAGCGTCTACTTAGACGCTAAAGCACAAGCCTCTAAGCCAGATCTTTAAGGAGGAGGATAACGACATTCAGGATACCTTTAATCCTGACGTAATTCCTGCGCCCTGTAGTGTTACTACACTAGTCACGCCTAAGGAAGACACTAAGTTCGATGATGTTATTAAAACTTGTGTTAAGAAGCGTAAGATGATCTCGCGGGCCGAGCGTGATAGCCGCTAGTACGCCTAAGTCTCTTCGCCTTCTAATGCTAAGGATAAGGAGGATGTAGTTATTACAACTAGATGCGGTAAGGATGTCGCTAGCTCTCTAGCTACTATAGGCTCTAAAGATAAGCTCCCTTGCAACCTACTAAAGAAGAAGATACTAGCCTCTATATAGCGTTACTACTCCTATTACTCCTAGTCGCCTTAGGTTGTTTAGTAGTCCCCGTGCGGGTAGGTAGTCCTTAGCAGACTATAACAAGAAAGAGTCTTCTACTTTAGGTTTAGTTAGGAAGCCCTTAACTAGTAGTCGCTAAGCATTAGCTACGAAGCTAATCTAAGCATGTCTCTTGTTCTGCTTAGATTCATTCTAGGTGTGCCTTTAGGCATTAATGATATATAAGTAGGGCGTTTGTTTCTTGTTATTACTTTGTATGTTATACGCTACATACACGTATTAAGAACTCTGCTCTAAAACTCTTATCTTACTACAAATCGACCTTCTTAAGCCCTGCTTATGCCTCCTCTACTCTTCGAACTCATTAATAGCTTCTAGAGCGTTCTTGTAGTCCTTAGCTAGAACCTATTATGTGTACTTAGGTAGGTATCCTTTCTACTTTACTAGATAGTATGTTATGCCTTTACGCTACATACTATCCTTAAAACCCTTGACTTCCTACTCTTCGTTCTCTTCTACTAATAGCATCAGGTCCGCAGGCTCTTTGCCCTTACGCTATACCTATAGTTTAAGTAGAGATACGTAGAAGACATTATGCACATAATATGATAATAGTAATAATAGCTAGTATGCCTGCGATCCTATCGTGTTATGTATCTAGAAGGGTCTGACAAACCTTAGCGTCATCTTCTTACTTAGAAGTTTAAGCTTAAGATTCATTGTTAATAGTAACACCTTCGTACTAATTACGTATTACATTAGCTTAGCATAGATGTTCTTATGTTTAATCTAGGATTCTAAGGCCTTTTTCTAGTGTTCTATTAGCATAGAATGTACTTCATGCATACGCTACGCTAATTCCGTAGCGGCTAGCACCCTCTCCTTAGAAGACTTGTCCTAAGGCAGTTCTAGGTGTATTTCTAGATTAAAGCTATAAAGAATATGAAATAGTAACATGCGTATAGTAGCATGCACGCTATTATTAACAACTACAAATTCCGCTTGTTATAAGGGTAGGTGCCGATAGCAGGAAGGTGACTAGGTGTTAGACTCGTAGAGCTATGAAGAATATCGACAATAGTAATTATCCTTGTAACTAACTATCCCCTAGGGAAAGGGAATTGAATTAAGCACGAAGCTCCTAACTACCTGTCCTGAAGCTATCCCTATATACTAGAGAGACAGAGCAGGTCTATTAGATCTATCGACAGACCTACTAGATCTGTGTCTATAGATCTGTAGACTAACCCTATAGATCCGAGGGTCTATTATCCCGTGACAGATCCCTTCTCCCCTACAGGCCTATAGATCTGTAGACTAACCCTACAGATCCGGGGATCTATCCTTACGTGACAGATCCTTTCTCCTATGACTATGCTTATAACTTATAGTCCTTAGGACCCTCACGATCCTGTGACTTATAGCACTCCTAACACTTATGATACTATCCCCCTCTTAGCCTAGCTCGTCCCTAAGCTACCTTATTAGTGCGGGGTTTCTCTTGTTATTTCCTTTTATGCTATAATGTCTTCTCTTTCTACATTACTGCCTTGTGTCATCCTAGACACTAACGCCCCTTTAACGTAGAAACGCAAACGCCGCGTAAATCGAATCTATCGTTAGGGCTAGGACAGCATGAAGTCCTATACTTAGTATCAAGAGTTAAAGCTCGTTTGTTAGGTACACATTTCCTTGGGGAAATGTTCGTAATGTCACTTTAGTAACTGTCGAAATTACGACGCGAAGGTAACAGAGGTCGAATAGAAGAAGTTAGGTAATTAGCGGAAAAGACTAATTGCTAATCTCGATCATGCGAAGGCGGTCCTAGCTAAGGCTTCGTAGAAGATGATAGAGGCGCATGCAAAGGAGATGCGTCTTCGAAAACAGTTAGACGCGGTCGACTAGGAGGTCGAGGATAGTCGCGCTCTCGAGGAGCAGGAGATTAGGGAGGATAAGGCCAAGGAACAGGCTCTCTCGCAGGCTAGGTTCCTTCTTAACCTAGATCCTTCGGCGGGTCTTGCTCTTAGTCCTACGACATAGAGCGTAATAGAGGGTTTCGCTAACGCCTCGTATTAGGGTTTCCTAGATAGCGTAGTAGCCAAGCCGATCGACGGCGTCCCGCAGGAGTCTAGTCGTAGCTTATGATCTTCTTCCTAGGTTCGTTCCTTTCTCGAAACTTCGTATCTTTTGCTAACAGTTTCGCAGATGTTCTAGGGATTCCTAGGTGTTCTCGGTACTACTATATCCTTCCTATTTTACTAAGTACTCTTGCTGTCCGTCCCGCTAGCGAGTGTTAACAATCTTCTTAACAGAGTACTCGGGTTCTTCTACTTCAGGGTCGAGTAGTAAGGGTTCTGTTTGTAGTGCGGCGTCTAGCGCTACTTGTTCTAGCAGAGAGACATAGAACACAGGGTATATTCTCATCTGCTTAGGTAGCTATAACTCAAAATTAACTGGTCCTTTCTTAGCCTTGATCCTAAATAGTCCTAGTTTTACAGCGTCTAGTTTTTTACTCGGCTTGTCTGATTTGATGTAATAGCAGAGGAGATACACTTTGTCCCCCTCCTTTAGAATTAGTCCCTTAATTCTCTTACGATTCGCGTACCGTGCCATGTTCTGCTAAAAGAACTACAGGTTAAGTCGTGCTTCTGTTTGCAGTCAGCGTAGATGTTCTACTTGTCCGAGTGCTACTAGGTTCGGATTACTAGCTAAGACGTCCGGGATGTCTTCTATAGCTAATCTATATGCTATCTAAAAAGGCGAGAGTCCTGTCGACTCTGCTAGCGTACTATTATACGCGAGTTTTGCTATTAGCAACAACTCTACCTAGTTGTTCTAGTCCCTATTCACATAGGATCGAAGGTACTATTCTAACGTCTGATTTAGACGTTCTGTCTGTCTATCTGTCTAAGGGTAGAAGGAAGTACTTAGTCAATGTTTGACCTAGAATTGTCTCATTAGGGCTCTCTAGAAGTTAGAGGTAAACACGGATCCTCGATCCGTTACTAGGTCCTATAGCATGCTATGTAGTACTACTACCCATTTGATGAAGACATGCGCGATATCTTTAGTCTTAAAGTCTTCGCGGTAAGGGATAAACTTCCTAAACTTAGTGAATTAGTCGACTACTACCATGATCCTGTCGAAGAACTCATTCGTAGCAGGTTCTCTCGGCTAAGGTAGTTTAACGATAAAATCCATGGCGAGTAATTCCCATGGCTATTAAGGTACCTTAAGTAGTCGTAGTAGCCTATACAGTTTATGACAGTTATGCTTACTTTGTTAGCAAGTTACATATTAACAGATGTAGTCCTTGATTGCCTTGCTCATCCTAGGGAAGTAATATTCTTGTTAGAGAATTTGCTTCATTTTAGACACTCCCGGGTGTCCTACCTAAGGTATGTCATGTCGGAGGCATAGTAGTTCTAATCGTAAAGACGTTAGCATGTATACTAATCCTTAAAACAGAAGGATTCTGTCTTCGTCTTCCTAATCCTCCTGTCTATTAATGTCGTCGCGGACAGCGAGTGCAGTTAGGTCGTAGACTAGCGCGTTCTTCAGGTCGTCCTGAAATTCACTAGTCTATGTAATAGTCATAGCCGCGAGTTAGTTCACTCCTAGCGTGCTATCGCTATTTTCCTAGAGAACAGCGTGTTTCTCCTGCTTCACGCCCTTCATGTAGTCAGTCTGGCGGCTAAGTGCATCGGCGCGTGCGTTATTAGTCCCCTTGTAATAGACGATCTTGCAGTTAAAACTAGGGAGCTCCTTACTCTACCGAACCTGTCGTTAGTTTAACTCTTTTGTCATTATGAAGTATCGCAAGTTCTTATAGTCTGTGTAGACCGTGACCTAGTGCTTAGAACCTTCTAAGTAGACTCGCTAGGCCTTGTAGGCGTCTACTATGGCTAGAAGTTCTTTGTTATAGACGTTGTATTAGAGTTCAGGTCTAGACAATTTCCTCGAGTAGTAGGCGACTAGCTGTAGTCGTCTACTCGGTCCTAGTTAACTTAAGCATACCCTAAGTGCTATGTCAGAGGCATCTGTTTCGCCTATGATAGGCTTATCTAGGTCGAATACAAGTAAGATCGGCTGATCTGTGAATTGTCGCTTAAGTTCCTTAAAGGCATTCCATTAGGCGTCGTCCTACACAAATAGTGTATCCTTTGTAGTAAGAGTTGTATGTCATGAGTGTCAGGAGTACTGTCCGGAGTACTGTAGGATACAGGATCATGTAGGTCCTGAGTGCTATGAGTCATAGTACCGTCATAGGAGTACTATAAGTCATAGGCATAGTCATAGAAGAAAGGATCTGTC